>PVJX010020454.1:0-33378 GCA_004027295.1 Dolichotis patagonum | reverse complement strand
AAATTTATTTTTGAATCATCATGTATACTGTACTAAGCATTTTGGTGTGACAGGAAGCTGCCCCTGTATCCTACCAAAAATATCTATTGTTAGGAATCCATGGTTATGATTCATTTTCTGTCTTCTTGGGGTTTTTTTATAGAGTCCCAAAAGAAGCCAGCACCCTGCTTGGAAATTATTTCAGTATTTGCATATTCCATAGGTGGAGCAAAGATACCACAAAGAATCAAGTTCGTGCAACATGTATATAATATTTGGATTTTATAACTGCAGAATGTTTTATTAACATTATTATTTCACACACACACACACACACACACACACACACACACACACACACATATATATATATATATATATATATATATATATATTAAATCATGTAAGGCCCCTGCAGATTGTAACCCCATCAAACTATTTTGGAATTCCAACGTTTTCATGGCTCAAAAAGTTCCAGGAAAGTATTAGACTGGGAAGAATTCTCTCAATTTTGAGCGGAAACTATTTTTAATGCCTAACAGAATCATGCGCATTAATAGGCTATCTCTGCATTTTTCTTAACCAATCAGCAAAGGAGTGTTGCCATTCAGAATAATGATCTAAATAAAATATCTCAAATGGCATCACCACTGGCAGAAGAGTCACGTGTTGAAAGCGCTGCCCTCCTGCAGCAGTTGACATTTCTGAAATCCTGTCCGTGTTCCATTCTGAAGGAGCTAGTGATGATCATACAGGTAGGGAGGAGAATAGGACCCTCGGTTTACACCATAGGAAAGAGAAGAAATTTAAGTCATAGGATCAATTCAAGCTCCATGCATAATGCTCTGTCAATGGACGCGCCATGGGGCAGTTCCAGCTGAATGTTAATCCTTCCATTCTAAAAAGGTTACATGGTACGTTAGCTTCGCGGCGTCCATTAAAGCCAATAGGAGTCGTAGCATTTCCACGCTCGGAAGAATGTCCTGTAATGCTATTGATTCTGATCTTTTCAACTATGCCCGTGTCCATTGACAACAACCCTGCCTAGTTCTTTCAGGACTGTGTGCAACTGAAGTGCTGGATTAGCGAGTAAGCTCCTTTTTCAAATTAATCAGCTTGTCTATCTGAGACAAATGTTTTTATCTTAATACTGTTAGAAAGGCCCCTATCAAGCTTATTTCCCGCAGTTGAAGACCACGGTTCATAGGTGCCAACTGTAGATTTTGCAGAAGTAAATGTAAAGCCCAGCCCAACACGAAGGAGGCCACTGCACTGTGGTCCTATTTTTATTGAAGCAAGTGCAGTGTTTCTGCAGTGTAGCGATTGGATTAGAAATGAGAGCAGCAAAGCAAGACTGGAAGCCTGGGGACCACTCAGAAGACTGCTGAACACGCCCAGGCCGTAGATGGTGCAGATAGCAGACCAGGGTACAGGCAGCTCCTAAGCGAAAGTGAATGAATTCCACTGACCCTTAGTGTGGAGAACTGTCATGGTCAGTCTTGTAAAGCAAACGAGTGGAAAGGGTGTGATTTGAAGTCACATAGTGGGGACTGATGGGCTGTTACAGCAAACTGAAGAGCCCAGCTCACCAGAACAGCAGTAGCACAGGTCCAGCTGGTCAATCTGGGGCTGCCAGGCTTTTTAATTAAAAAAAAAAAGTACACCTGACTATGATCTGCTGTCCCAGTTTGTAGATATTAGGATCACTGTGTAGGCATCACAGAACACGTCTGAGGATCAGCTCTGTCCTTCTGCAGCCCTTTGAAGTCCTCTTGCCTTTGCCCTAGCATGTGATTAACACCAATAATTCCGAACTTGTGCTGGACGGATCAGTGGGTACGTGAGTGAATGGAGCGATGTGGCTCTCAGTTATCTGTAGTTTTACACCGAGGTTTTATCAGTGCATGCTCCATCCTAGCTGCAGTGGAGAAGAAAATTCCTATTTGATAGTATGAAGGCTAAATAGTCTCAAAGAGTTCTTTACATAAAAAACCATTATGCTTGTAATTTATATTTAAAATATTTTTGTTTTATTCAAGTAAATTAACTCAGCTTTTTATTTGTAATAAAATATAACCTAGTATAACTAGGGATGATTTGGTAGCAAACAGCTGGCTTCATCTGGGAAAAGATTAATAATATATCATGAGCTACTTTAGAAGGACTTTGAGGACTAAAACAAGACATATAGTAAGTTGTCTGCATAAGAAGTAAATATGGGTAAGGCAGGAAGGACAAAAAAAAGGAAGAAAAGACACCAGAGGGCAAAGAAAAGAAAAGGCTGAGGAAGAGACTGGTGACTGTGATAGTGAAGGAATTTTTGTCTTGTTAGGTTTTGTTTTCATTCACTTGTGATTTTTATCTCTTTTTTTTAAGTTTTATTTTTATTTTTAAACTTCTGCATTGGGAACCCATGCCTGGTTGATGCAGATTTCTTTTTAAAATATATTTACTATGGTCAGCAAAGTTCCTGCCTGTGGTATGCCCTGGTGTGTACCTGCATCATCCTCGCTCTGCAGACGCACCTCGTCTCGGTGTGACTTCTTATGCAATAGTTGTTTGTTGCTAATAGCTTAACCTAAAACCAGTATGACTAAAAAACAAAAAGAGAAAAACTCAACTACCATCATATTCATTAAGCAGCCTCTTCCACCCACAAAAAGATACTGAGCAATGTGCATAAAGATCACGCAGATGTCAGGCGCTGAGGGTTAGCAGCCAGAATTTATAGAATGTAATGTATGTGACCTCATTGCCCATACAAAACCTAAGCAGGAGTACCTTAGAAGATATGTTCTCCTTATGCAGAAAAAGAAAAGAAAAGCACAAAAATTAAATGTATTCCGTAAAGTCTAGTAATTCCTTGTATTCTAGTATTTCCCTCTTTCCTGATGTGGAAAGTGATTCTGTAAGGTTATGAATCTTGTTTTAGCTTTAAAGCAAAATGATGCTTTAATCAAAGAAAAGATATGCTCTTATTACTATAATCATTTGAAACTATTTTAATAGCCAACTTTATATTAACATTCTTCAAATTCCTGCATGTCTTTTTTCATCAGATACATTTTTAATAATTTTAATTCTTTTCAGAAAAATAAGAACAACTTGCTTCAAGCTAAGTATGATGGCACATAACTTTAAGCCCAGCTGTTTGGGAAGTTAAGGCAGGAGAGTCATTAACTCCAATGTTATGACCTATCTAGGACCTACCTCAAAATTCAATAAATAAATATTAAAATACAATTTTAAAAAGAGCTGGTGAAGTAGCCTAGTGAGAAGGCCCTGAGTTAAATCCTCAGCCTTGACAAAATGAAAAAGAAAAAGCACAAAAGGAGTGATTACTGCTTCACCAGTCAAGATCCTGTGTGGGTAGAAGAAAGGAATTACTTCCTACCTTAACTCACATTCCGAGTTTGCGAGTTCAAAATGATTAAGGTTGTAAAATGATCAAACATTTGTTGGCTGAGCTGCAGAAGGCTGTAGTATTCTTCGCTGGACTCACGCTACCATCTACAGTGTTCAGTTTCTCTTCCTCTCTGTTATATTTAAATCAGATGAGCATTTAGTTTACTTTCAGACTAATCCACAGTGAAAGACAGAATGACAGGAAGACTGGATGGAAGAGCCACTGGGCTGTCCAGGGGACACTCGGGAGTCACCGAGACAGGAAGACCTGTTGGATCAGAGGAGTGCCATCGCGTGCCAGGCCTAGCTGAAGAGGGCAGGCTACATTAGCTGTCAGCAGGGCTGGTCCGGGGATGAGGTGTCGCCAAATTAGAGCTTCCCAGGACCTGCTCAGTCACCTTCACAGGGGCTAGGGCGTTGACGTCATCGAAACCAGCAGGGTCGCAGTTACAGCTCTGAGACAGCCGCATGAAAGGACACATTCGTCTTTGAGGATCGAGATGAAAGCTTTCTACACAAGGGAGAGACCAGAGCGCAGATGTAGGAGGGCTTCTCAGCCTCTTCACCAAGAATGGTTGTAGACTTCCAAACTCCGCTGCACACCCACGGTAACAGGGATGCCGGGTTGAAGCCCAGAGCATGAAACCTAAACCCCACCCATAAGCAACTCGTAGTACACACTCCACTTTGAGAGCCACTGATGTAAGCTAAATACAGATGCTACAATAATGTGATGTCATCCCAGCTGCTTCTTTCTCAGCCCTCTCCTTTATGATTTGCAATTTTAACAGATGTCAAACCCCTCTCCAATCTGTATTTTATCCACAGCTTTTGGTTGTAATGAAGCATACTCAGTCTTTAAAAATACTCTTTATTTCCCAGTGACTTGGATTCTCCATCTCCCTCCTTATCTTTATGGTTTTCCTTCTATTTATTTCTCGTTCTCCTCCTTTCTTAAGAATAGATAGACTAACTTTGATCTTATTTACGTTCCCTTGTTATCTCCAGTAGAAAATTATAAAGTGGTTTTAAAAATTGAACAGTGACCATATGTACTCCTTTTTCTAATTAAAATGGGCTTCTCTGAACATTTTGTCTGAGTTTTAAAATGAGATCTGGCCTCCGTCACTGTACTCTGCACACGGGGCTGCAGGAACCCTGTGGCTTGGTGGAGTGGCCAGCTGGTTTTGTTGGTATCTCTTATGCCATCTAAGTAAGCACCCTAAGACAGGAGGGTTAGCACGCCACTGATTCATCGCGGCATCCATAAGAGCTCCAAGGGCAATGTCGTGGACAAGGAAGACACCGGTTAGTATTTGTCCAGTGAGTGAATACAGGAGAAGAAAGAACCATGCTTCCTCTTAGCTTGTCACATGGGGCTCAAGAGATAATCAAACTGAGGAACCATTCAGTGGCATGAATGAGAATAAGGCTCTGCTCTCTGCAGCTCTGTAGCAGTGTTTCTAACAGCTAAGTTCAATTTTTATAAGTGTGATGACATGGAAAATGAAAAAGAATGTTTTATGAAAGCAAGTGATTTTGCAATATTTCCAGGAAACTTCTGTGTGAGTTGTTGTTACTCTTATCAACCCTGAGTCTGTGAGAAGACTGGGGGCAGAGTCATAAAAATTAGAGGAACACAAATAGTAACTAATTATTGAGCTCTTGTTTTGCATAGCACTGTTTAAAATTGGCTTGGCAAATTTAAGAGATATAAGATACATATTTCCTTTCCTACCATGCGACTTTGATGGAAGACAAGATTTGAGAGCACAAACCAAGAAATACAGGACTGAGATAGCAAAGTGGAAAATTGAATATAATTAGGCTCATTTTCCATTAAAATTCCTAAGTACAAAATGTCAGAGGGGAAAAAGTTGATGTTGCTGCCAGCAAAAAGAAGCATGCCCAAATTAATTGAAGATGAAATACATAGGATTTCAAATTCTACTGGGGTGGTGCCATGTGGGATGCCCGCGATAGATTTTCAGGTTGAATGTTTCCCATGTAAAATGATGAGAAAATATGATTTTCTATCAGATTTTTCAAGAACTATCACTTCATAAATTTAGAACACATTACCATAGCTACCTAAGGGGGAAAAATAAATGAAACGTTATATTACATAACACGATGCTATACAAAATGATAGAAATGTTTCTGGTAATGTTTTTAAGATACCCTTTAGTTCACAGGCACTAGAAAACAGGAGTGCATCCTTTTTATTTTTTATTATTTTCTTTTCACGGCCCTGCTCTAGCAGGGAAAATGAGGCCACCTGTGTCCCCAAGTAGTTTTGTATCTGTTCTGTGTTAGCGATGCCAGCACCCTTTCCCAAATGGAACTCACTGGAGTTTTAGGCTTCAGATAGATCAAGTTGGGGCTTCAGTAAAGAATTTCTAAAAGGGAAGAAAGAACTCAGCCTTAGGTTGGTGCTATTTTTCATGGGTTAGCTTTTATATATGGTCAAATTCTCTGTTTGCCTTCATTTAAAAGCCTCCAAAAGTGACAGTACTCTACTCGCCTCCCAGAAATTCATATTTGTAAATATTCTATTTCTTGGAAGTTCTTTGATCTCAGAGCAAAGAAAAGCAGACACACTCTTGGGGTGGTACCTCTCAGGAGACTGCAGTGGATTATTTGCATGAATGTGTGTGATTTTTTTTGTTTGTTTTTGTTCTTCTACTTTAAAACATTTTTCATATCAACCACATTTTCTGTTGGAAGGCCCATTATATTTGGTGGAAAGAGCAAAAGTGAAATGTCAAAGAAGTTGAAAATCACACCTCTATTTTTCCTGCATTTAGTTAATAGTATTTCAATGTCATGGTTTTTTAACAGTTTTTTTTAAAAAACACAACTATTAAAGAAGTTTTGCATTGAACTGTTTAACAGCTTCATTATTGTTATCAGCAAGCTCTTTAATTGTGTATCCATTAGAAGTCTCTAAAATGAAGAGAAATTTTCACTGAGGAAGAGAATTACGATCTTACAATTTCTAACATTTAACATAGATGATCATGCCTAATAGTAATAATATAAATAATACATACTTTCAAAAATACCTTTGTGATAATATAGTTGGTCTTAGAAAAAGCATAAAGGCAGAAGGAAAGGGAGCTTGGCCATTATTTTGTGTTTCTTCAGTGTTATCCACTGGTGGAGACTCAGCAGATCAGGGGACCAGTGACCTGTGTCACTGTTCACACCATCAGCTCCACTGTTGCTCCTTCCAAAACTAGGGTTTGAATCCACACTTATTATTTTGAAGTACATTTCAGGAAAGGATCACAATCAGTTAGCAAGTAGTTCAAGAAGACATTTGCTTCACATATGGAGGAAACTAATTCCATTACAAAGTAGATGGCATTATGAGGTCAGTCAGTATGAATAAAAGTAAATTTTGACAGCAGAGAGAGATGAAATCATGAACTGGAAAGGATAGGATTTGTTGGATTTGAGCTTGCTACCAAAAAACACAAATTTAGGAGGATACAGAAAAACAAATTAATTTGGAATACTACAAAAGTCTATTGTCATTATGACTTATATTGGTTTTGGAATAATTCAACCAATGAGTCTATAAAAGTATTAGACTCTGTCTTAGTTACTTTTCTCACTGCTGAAATGAAACACCCCACATCCAAAATTAAAGCGGGAAAGATTTATTTAGCTCACAGCTTGTAGAGAGTTCTGTCCATGATTGGCTGGCCCCAAGGCAGAGTGGCATGGCAGAGGGACAGCCATCCATGGTGCAGGAAGTCAGCGAAAGCAGCAAGAGAGAGGAGACAACCCATTCTTCCAGGATTAGGGTGGTGCCAATCCAGTCAGTGGACTAATCTGGCAGTGACCCACCCTTCTTCCTAGCACCCTCAATCCCAGAATCAACCCCACACTCTAGATTCAGCCTCTGAGAAAGTTCTAGGACCACACGAGGCTTTTGGGGAACACTAGACACAAACCATAACAGGTTCCAATGTGCCTTTTATTTACCATGAAGTGAGATTTACCTACTGTTGAGAACAATTTTAAAGAAATAAAATGCAGCAGAATTTGTTGAGCGAGGAACAGTTATGGATGAGGCACCACTCAGAACCCCCAGAGGCTCGGAGAGCTCTGCCCAGCAGTGTGAGCAACAAATTTTCACCAGCGGAACCTGAAGCAGAGAGGAGAAATCCTTTGATCAGCCACAGCAGGCATCCGCGGTAGTTGATCATACAATGGGATGATGTGTGGGCTGCCTGTGATTGGCCATTTGCCGCACTCCTGTATTAGAGTGCAGGTGTTTGGGGTGTTTCGCACGCTACCTTAGATTCCAATTCTTTATGCAGGAACTCAAAACAGGGCAACAGACTTAGGCTAAAGGTCTCGTTTAAAAATATCTATGATCATCAGTGTATTCCTGCCCCATATGATTGCAAAACTTCATATTTGTTACAAGCACACATGCACACGTGTAGACGAAGCAGTACATGTAAGGGGTGAACAAAAGATTCGGTGTGTGCTTAAGTAGAAAAATTTCAGCGCAGACTTTGCTATTAATCCTCCTCACAACACCTCCGATTGCGTCAAACATCTTAGCCCATTTTCCTTACCACTTTCTGAAGCAGTCCTCAGTCTTCTTTGTATGCTTAGGAGTTGTGATTTTAAAAAAATACAGTGAATGCTGCTGGTGAGGACAAGCTCGGGAAAAGGCAGGCTGGGCAAAACGTCATCCTCACCCGCCTGGTTCACCAGACCTGGTGCCGTGAGGCTCCTGGCTGCTTCCCGAAGTCAAAATGAACATGAATGATAAACATCTTGAGCCGATTTGGGACACTGAGGCAGCCATGGCAGGGCAGCTCGTTAAAGATACAAAAGAACTTGTATGTATGTCATGCATGTCTACATGTGTACCTGTATGCACATTTACATGTATCCAAGTTAATGGAATAATGGGTAAAAGATTTTTTCACACAGGCATAAACTAAACATAGCAAACTGTGATGGCGTTCACATGCTCATGCCAGTGCATTCTTGGCTTTGATTTTCCCACAATTCTTAGTACATCGTGCTTGTTTTTCTCCTGCCATTCCTCTCTGAATGTAAAGATTTGTTTCCTCATGGTGACTTCCTCCACCCCAGCCCTTGAAATGTTAACTGGTAGAGCTACACACTGCACACCTGCTTCGTAAATAAGCCGAGCTGTTTCCCCTATCTTCCTCTTCACAGGACGGAGGGAATGATCTGGAAGTGTGTAGACAGGGGCAGGCGGCAGGGCCACCGAGGACAATAATTCAGACATCTGCTAACTCCAGGTGGGCAGTTTGTTTGTGCAGGGACTCAGTGGCAAAAGCGATGTGAGTCCGTCCTCACTGCAGAGCTCGCAGATTATTCCAGAGATTTCCCGCAGCACACGGGCCTCAGCTCACCAGATCTTAACAAGTCTCCAAGGAAGCAAAGAATTCAGCGTTAACATGGAAACTGATGGTTTTTAAACACTGACAAGTTCTTTGAAATAGTTCTTACACCCTGTGCCTGACCCAAAGAAAATTTCCATGCTCCCATCCTGATTTGCCGCTGACAGTTGCCGCCTCACTTAAGGAAACGCAGAGCTGACCAGGAGGGTCAAGACACTAATGAAGCGGCAGTGTCAGCCACCGACAGGTGCCCACGGCCCGCAGCTCTTCACTTCCCTGTCGCTGGTGGCAGGATGTTTGGGTAAATGACATGTGAATGAGGAGACACATGTGTCCAGGATGTTTGGGTAAATGACATGTGAATGAGGAGACACATGTGTCCAGGCAGGCTTGTCAGTCTGGGTTGCGTGTGCATAAAGGCTGAGGTCCATCTGCCTCTTGGCTGTTGTGTTTGTTTGGAAAACTCTGGATATGAGAGTGTTTGTTTGTGATTTAAGGACTGGGCAGCCTCAATGTAAGCGGATGCCAGAATTGCTCAGGGAGGTGACACACGGGTGACACAGGAGACTGGAATGCCACCTCTAATTTCAGTTATTATCTGGGATTCGAATAATGCTCCCGGTTACCTGACCAATATTTCTTCACTGTTTAAATGATTTGATGAAGAAAAATAAATACTGTTTTTCAGAGTTCCAAGAGCAAGGCAAAAATCCTTTTACAGACATATCTGGGAAGTGAAATAAAAAAGAAAAGAAAGTCAGCCAAAATAATCAGGACGAAGCTTGGGGCTAGAGTCAGTTTTACTTTATTCTTTCATCACTCACCCTAGCATGGTTTTATAGGATGGTTTGAAAGTATCCGAAGGAAGGGAACAGAGCTTCTCCAGTTGTGGGAAATTGTACAGCACGGGCACAATGCACAAGAAGTCTACAAAGTTTCCTGGAAACCCTGGCCTGGGAGGATGAGGAAGATGAAGAAAGATGACAGACACGCAGCTCCTGTCTCCCACCTGCTTCCGCCTTCTTGTGTGAGTCTCTTATTACCTGTGTGTGGGCTCCAGGAGACCCACATGCTGTTGTGTTTTGGAGGACCAGACCCCACCATTTTTTATTTCATATCTTCATACCCATGTACCTGAGGCTTTTCTTAATCCAGGAAATCCTTCTTTCATCTTTCAAAGTTCAAAAAGCACTGGCAAGAGGCAGAATGGACCAGTGACTGAGAGCTTCAATGGAGACCAGATGCCCTGGGCTGGTTCTGCAGGCCCATCCCTCACTAGCTGTGTGACCTGTGCCTGTTTCTCTGTGCTTACAGTAGAGACGGTGACAGTAACCTGCCGTAAAGTGAAGCGGTTTACATGAAATAGCAGAGAGTGCATTGGAGAGATCTATCCAACTAGTGACCCAGTGCAGTGCTGTCTAATGTTACGGTCTCCTGTGTTTTCATCTGCCCAGTATCAAGTTAGCAGGAGCCAGTACTCATTGCACCTTCAGGTACCCATGCTCTAAAACAAATTGCACCTTTGACCTTCCTCTCACAGATGTCTAAGACAATGGATTAGAAGATCTACTTATACATCCTCCTAAGCTATGAAAGACTCAGGGCACAAACAAGATTACCGTGAGGTCTTTGGTCATGCTGGATACAATGTACACTAATACCTACTTCCAGACACTCAAAATAGACCATTTGATGACTCGAATAAAGATATGCATGCCAGCTTGAAGCTCATATGATTTCATAAACCTTTATATTAAATGTGCATTGGGATGAATAGTATGCTTTTGTGGCTTTAATTTATCATTTGTCATAGCAAAGAATGATCTAGTATCTTTTCCAGAAAGCACTGTCTTTTGTGGGTGAAATATTTCTGTATGTTACCACTTCCTTCTCTTACTAAGCCCTCACTCTCCCAATTTTAAATAAAATGTTATCACATACTTTGCTATGACCTCATAAAATTTCTGTGTTGAGAGCTGGGGATATAGCTCAGTGGTATAAACACCTGCCTGGTAAGTGCAAGGTCCTGAGTTCAATCCCCAGCACCCCAAAAAGTTAATCAAACAAACAAAAAACAAAATTTCTGTGTTGGACTCTGATTTTCTGGTACACGTGTGTGTCTCTAGGACCTTATTTTCTCCGAGGTCTGTAAGTTTGACCACAAAGTTAAAATAAATAATGCATAAAATTATTTTTATACTTTTAAATAAACATTCCACCACCTTCATATATGAGTACATTTGAGTTTGATATGCAATACATAGTAATTTCTATTTGAATTACATGTCTTTACAATAGAACACATGCAGAGCAAGTTGTGCTGTGGCCTTGGGCCTCTACACTTGTCTTATTTTAACAAATATATGGATAGAATTTCCCTGTCACTACTGAATCCACAAACTCAGACAAAAAAATTGTGCAAAAAAGAATATCAAAACACTTAGAAAACACTCTTTTATGCTAGCAAAAAATAGCTAAGCAGCTTTTAATCTAGTTTTTTATTAGAAATTCCTGATTTAAGTTAAATAATATGCAAATTCTTCTTTTAAAATATTTTTCATTAGATCCCTGCTGTTGTTCTTAGTTCGGTCTCCTCTTTAGGGACACTAGGAGATCAATGTTAAAATGCTGGAAATGCCAGAACATTAGTTGAGGCAGGTGACTCATCGGCCAGAGAGAAAAAGAAACTAAGGAAAACAGTAAGACATCGGTGATATGGTACAGTGGTAGTCAAGGTGCCTAACAGTACGAGCAGTGCAAGGCTTCTGTGCCACAAAACAATAAATAAAAATAAATAGAATTAGCTCAAGGTGAGAGCTGAGCACATGTTTTAACTTATAGACAGATTAGGTAGAGCAGAACAACATCGTTGTGTGTATGTGTGTGTGTGTGTGTGTGTAGATATATGTAACCAAAGAGATATACTCGATGCAGTATAGATATACCGTGCTCTTAGGATAGAGGAAGGTCTTAGTTACCAGAGCACAGTTTTCAAAGCTTTAGGCAGACAGCAGTGTGGAGGAATCAGGTATTATGGGGTACATTCATAAACAAAAAGTCTCCCCTTTCTTGTTATTCATGATTCAGTAGTAATTTACTTTGGATAAATTGAATTCACATAACAGTAATCCTGAGTAGCTCGCATTTCTTTTTATAGGCTTGCCCTATGGCAGAGGTAATGAGAACAGAAATACTCAAAAGATGAAGTTGTGAGCTTGAAAAATGCAGAAGACATCTATGTGGCAGGCGAATTCTTGAAGGCTCCTGCCCTTGAGGCAGTGGAGAAGCAGAAGGTTGAAAGTTTGTGGACCCTGACATTATCACCCACTGGGCACAACTTACACATCCTACAGCCCCAAAATCTCTGTGTCTGTGTCTCCCTCTCTATAAAATGGAGCTATTGAGTCAGATGATCTCTAAGGTCACTTTTAAACTTTATGAATATGTGGATATATGGATTAATGGTTAAGAACGTAAAAGCTCAGGGAAGATATAATCACAATATCCCAAAGCAGAAACCTTAAAGAGTATATATATATATAATTTCCAGCTATGTCTCTCTGCTAATGATTACTGTGGTGGTTATCGTCTATTATTTGCATGGGAGAATCTGGAGGAACATTTGTCTTTTGGAAACACCAGCTATGAAAATTGGTAGCTAGGAAATTTGGTGGGGGGGACTACAATGTGAAATCAGCATATTCAAGCCAGGAAATGCAGGAGTCCCCTAAGGGGGAGCAGGCACCTCTCATGACTGCAGGCTGGCCTTGCGTCTTTCAGAATACTGCATGTAGGTAAAGTGCAACATGAGGCCGAGAGCTTCCAGTATTTGCAGCTCATAGCAGACAGTGGTGAGGCGAGCGCGCTGCCTTATCCGGATGGATGCTCAGACCTTTCATTGGTCCGAGGTCCCTTGTTCTGCATCCCGCCCAGGAACTGCCTTCTCATTATAAACTCGTGTTGCATACATATCTGCCCACAGAGAGAGCATGCGTGAGGATATGCACGGTGACTTCCCCGTCTCTGCAGTGATTTTGTTAGTGGAAAGTGAAAGTGTGATTTTGATTATGAATTGGCTTCCCACAAGACTCTTCTTAGTGAAGAGATTATACCAGTGTGACTATTCTGGTCTATAAAAGTATTATTTCTCATCGTATTAATAAATAAATACACCAACCTCGGATTTCATGTAGTTAGCACAAATTTGGGATGAGAAGTCATGGACACCAAGAAGTATCTGGCCTTCAAAGGCCAGGGTTAGACTGCTGTGAACTAAAGTGAAGCATGACAGTGAGTCCCTATCTGAACCCAGGGGGTCTTTCTTTAAATGACACTGTATTCCTGAGCCTGATTCTAACCACAGAGAGAAACTCAACCAATAGAATCCAAATAATCTTGATCTGTAGGTTAGAGACTAGTACATTTACATAAGAAGAATATCCAAATACAAAGGCAACTTGAATGTCTTTTAAACTATACTGACTCACTATATTTAAGGGCTTCAAACTGAATCACCAAACAATGAATATTTAATTTCTGTATTTTTTTCATTTTCCACAAACATGTATGATTCAGGAAAGAAAGATTTGTTTTTGTTCTTCACTCTTTGCCCCATGCTTAATACAGTACCCAGAACATAGAAAACACCACTGAATGTATGTTGAACAGTAGAGTTCATTCACACTAGTACCACTCAACTCTCATCATTGTCAAAGTAATCATAAGCACATAACTGCAATTCGTATTTTACTGAGATGATCAAGGTGTTTAAATTTAAGCAGAATTAAGATACTTTAACCCTACACCTCAAAAATTCCTTGTATTATGGGTATTCTCTTCTGGGCTTTCCCTAGTTTTCCTCCTGTTTGTTTTCTAGAAATAACTGCCCACCCGTATCCACTACGGTATCTTTAAGACTCAGCTTTGTTCATTAACTATTCTCTCACTTCAAATCTCTCAGCTTCCTCCACTGCATATGCACCTCAGTGCCTCCAGTGTCATAGCATAATTCCCTGCCTGTGGGTGTTACCCTAGCCCCACTCTTTCTCTTCCACACATGCCAAGCTCTGAAACAGTACTGCCCACCAAGCTTCGACGGCTGGAGTTATTCGCTGCCTGCTCTGCTAGGTTGATTTACTGTATTGATGCAAAGACCTCACATTCAACTTGGGCCTCTTCCTCCAACTGGAGTCAAACCTCTATTTCTAAATGCAAGAGGAGGCAATGTGTCTGGCTAGGGCTTCACATAGAGCTTTCCCATAACTCTCACTTTTTTCTTTCTTGAAAAATTTGAAGTTTCTTCCCCTTAGAGCACATTGAAGGCAAGGCCTGCACCGCACTCACCATCCCACAGTGCACAGCACTGTCCGAAACTAAGAACGTGAAGAAACTAAGAGGAAATATATTTAGCCAGGTGTTTATCATTTTCCACATTTTTAATTCCTTCCAGGAAAGCTGACTTTCCATTTTTCTACATGTTATTTCATCTTGAAAATTTTCCTTTAATATTTCATATAGGCTATGTTTTCACTTTGCTTTTATCCCTGAAGAATATTTTCATTGGCTACAGACATCTGGATTAGCTGTGATTTTCCCTCTATCACCTAAAAATATATTTCTAGTGGCTACTACCTTTACTGTTTTTCTTACATTCCTTAATGAGAAATCTGTTTGTCTTTTTAGCAATTGTCTCTATAATGTTCCTAGGTATGGTTTTCCTCATATTTTTTCCAGTGAAATTTGCATATTTATAGTTTTCTCTAGATTTGGAGAAATTTAAGCTACTGTTTCTACAAAATAATAAAATCTGATTAAATCTCCTTTCTTCTGAGATCTTAATTATATGAATAGTTTAATTCATGTAATTGATACCGTACCACATGCAGATTCCTGTGATGGTCGTCACTTTTCTACTTTACAACTTTCTGTGCTTCAGAATGATTGGGTTTCATTGCTCTGTCTTCATGTCGGTGACCAGTCTCTCCTCCATTGCAGTTCTCTCCTAAGCATCATTTCTTCCAGATATTGTACACGTTTAGTGCTAGGACTTTTGCTTGACTCTTTTTTTGTACTTGCCACTTCTCCACTGAGGTATCTTACCTTTTCACTTATTGTGGGCATATTTTCCCTCCCATAATTTAACATGATTAGGAGAGCTACTTATAATTACTTCTTCAGTTCCACAGGCTGAGGTGTCTCAGGTAGATTTCAGTTGATTGGTTTTGCCTTCAGGAGACTCAGATTCTGTTGAATTTTTCTATGCAGATTTATTATGCACTTTACTTGGACATTGTTGTTTTCTACTGTAGCACTTCAGGATTCTGTTACCTTACTCTAAAGAGTGCTGACTTCTTGGTTTTTTGTTATTTGGTTTGATGCAAACTACAAATCAAATCCTGTGCCTGGAACAGTAACCCAGATCTCCATTAGATTCTTTAATTCTTAATTCTACCACTTGGATTCTTCCCTGTGTACATGTGGTTCAGAGCACAGCAGAGGTTTAGGCAGATTCATAAACAAAATTCTGGGTGCTTGCTGTCTGGCTGTGTCCTTCCTTGCATTGCTTCTTACCTCCCGGCACACCCTGGGCTCTGTGCTCTGCTCCTCTGGGCCAAGCTCTGCAGAGTGTGGAGATCCGTACACAGCACACAGCGTGCCATTCCCTTCCTCCCAGAATCCACTCTTTGCTGCCTCACTGTGTCATTTTATTATCCAATGGCTTGCAACGTTTTTATATTTCATGCTGTTGGTTTTTGAGTTTTTGAGGTTAGGGTTGCTTTTGGCAGGAGTATTGATCTAGCATTAGCTTACTTGACTATAGTAGAAGTATATGTAACTCCAGTGTTTTATTTGATAGTATTAATACAAAAGCACTATTTGAGGGCACATTTCTACTGCTCCTATAACGTCGTCTCTGCTACCGTCTTCTGGGTGAACTCTCCTTGCTTTTTGTCTATATTTATTGGAGCCTCTTGGTTCCCGTTCTCCATAGCTTGGACACTGTTGCATGTAGTTGTGCATCATAGTGTCTCCTCATTGGTGCTCAGTTTCCTACAGATTATGTAAACGAATGTGCTGGTCACCAGATGTGGTCAGCTCCTCCACTTCTCGAAGAATCGAGTACCGCTGTGTGTCCCGGAAAGGACACAGTCTTTAAAGCTGGATACATCTAGGTCTGAGTTCTACTTGTGATACTGACCAGGTTGGCAGCCGCAAGCAAGATGTTCCCCTGAGCATTACTTTTATCACATTAAATGGGGGACTATCTATCGCAAGAAATCACTATGAAAGTTAAAATACAGGCCACAAATCAAGTAGCTCCCTTAGGACTTGGGGCATAGATTTAGTGGGTTGCTGTTTGAAAATAAGAGACATAAAAACAAAAGCTCTTCCTCCTTGATTCAGACTCTCCTTGATCTGGTTCTGACTTAATTTCCCTACTATTCTCACATATTTTCTTACTCATCAGCTCCTTGGAAACATACAGTTTCATCGCAAACATGGATCGCACGTGCCAAGCACACAAGTGTGGTTTCAGCCATTCTTTCTTTTTCTCATCCCTGCAGCACAAATTTCTAAACATCCCTAAAGAACCAGCTTAAGCAGTATACTGCAGGAATCCTCCCGTCACCTCTCTTATGAATCCCTTTGACGTACTTTTCCTTTCCTCACTTGCCTGTTTCCAGCTGATGCTCTAGGACTTCCTAGGCATGTGTTATCACTCCTTGACACAAGCAAGCACTGAAATCTAATGCGCTTGCTAGATGAAGGAACAAATAGGATATACACAGCAAAAACCATGACCACAATTAGGCATTCCAAAACCTTAGCATGGTCAAACAGTTAGTATGACCATTGTGCATAATTTGAGAGTAAATATTAGAAAACTGAATGGAAATGGCATATTAACAAAGATGGACTTGTTGAAAGATTAAGTTTTACATATTCATAGACCCACCTATGGGTGATTTAAATAACCAGTTGAATCTAGACTGAAGAAACTGTTTAAGACCATTTCAAAGTGGGATGAAACATTTGTTTCTTATAGTGACACAAATGAATGAGAAAGCAATTTATTCAAAATAATGACTGTGGTGAATAATAGAGGACAATTTTGTGCACATTCATGTAGATAACAGCATCAATTTTACAGTGACAAATTCCTCAATAATTTCTATTTAATGGTACTCATAGTAAGGGCATTCATAGCTCATTCTGGATTTCTTAATAAGCACAAGTTCTCTTTTTCCCGTTTTCCCACAAATTTCTTTCTTAAATTCATATTTAAATACTTGGGATTTTCTACCTATGTATTTTGCATTTTAGCTTTATTATTGAAAAAAAGAAACAAGTGACTAAATCTGAAATCCTTATAATGAAGGATCTAAATATTGAGAAGAACATACATGCAAAGAAAAATATATTTGGGAAAAAGTAAAGGTACCTATGAAGGATAAGTTTATAGATTATTTTAGTACCTTGAAGAGGGAATATTTACTGGAAAACTGAATTAAAAGGTGGCACACTGCCCCGCTGAATGTGAAGGAGACAGAGATAAAATTGGTTCTTATAATATTCATAAGCCATTTCTCAGTGGGGTATTTTGACATTTTTATGTTCTGGACCAGTTTTTTCTGCATTAATGAATTTCCTTTGGATGAATGTAATATATGAAGACACTATAGCTAAGGTTCATACAAAATTAAAAGCAAAACAAAACAAAAACTATCCTCCTAAAAGTTCCTATAAGGGTTTTCATATAAATTTTCCTATTAAAGAAAGAGAATTACCTTTTATAATTAGAACTTGCAGACCAAGTTAGGTTCGATTTTGATTCATTATTTGAAAAATCAGAGATATCCTTGAGCTCAGGAGAAACACACACACACACACACACACACACACACATACACACTTCCTTAGGTTTGAAAAGCTCTTCAGCCAGTGCTGTGTTAGTATTGTAATTCGATTCCTGTTAAAATGGAAGAGGAATGGTACAGAGATCTCTCAAAATGCTGAAGTTAGAAATTTCAGTCTACTCAAATAGTCCCTTCTAGGTGTTTTCCTGAAAGTTAAAGGCATCATGGCATGGTATGGTGATCCATCGCACCCATGCTTACAGCAGCACACTCCATAATAGCTAAAGTTTAGATGAGCCCTATTTGTCCAACAGATGAATGGGTAAAGAAAGAGCAGTGTTTACATACAATGGAGTACTACTCTGTCATAAATAAGGATATACTTGAATCATATGTAGGAAAATGGATGCACCTTGAAACCATAATATTAAGTGAAACAAATCAGACACATAAGCTTAAATATCTCATGGTTTCTCCTATATGAAGAAATCAAAATGTAAAGGAAGATAAAAGAGAGGCAATAGGAAAGAGGGAGATAAATCTTTCACAAATCAGGAGATCAAGAAATGGAGGGGGAGGAGAAAGAAGCAAGGGGAAGGGCGTGAAAAAAGAACTAAAATGTGTTCTGTTCTTTCCCCAACTCCTTGTGGGAAATGTGGTCATTATGTGCTGCAAAGGTACAATGAAAAATAACAAAAATTGGAAAAATAAATAAAATGGGAGAAGAAGTTTTCTAAAAAATATTTTTATTCTATGCTTCAGATGCTGATAGAATTATTGTAGAGACTATGGCTAAATAAATGATTTAACTCTGAGTAATTAGTGCCTTCCCTTTCTAGAAAAATAGATGTCACATTCCTAAACTTTAAACACGTTTATCATAAAACTCTGAGACAATAGAATATTTTAACAAACGGTCTCTAAAATAAAGGTGAGAGGAATTAAACTGGTCAGTTCTTGAGTTTGTCTGGAGACTCTAGCAGGGGAGCACAGCTACTCACTCGTATACCCTTGATCGAGGAGCCGTCCTCCCCATGGGGGTGGTCCTCCTCTTCAACAAAGCACGCAGCTTGGGGGGTGCACTTGGCGTACCGAGGGAGGGCGGGGACACCTGCCTAGCCAGCCAGGTCAGCCCAGTCAACCCTGGTGATCAGTGAGGTGACAGATGTCACAGGTAGATCACCTTCACACCTTGAATTGTTCAGTTCTTTAAAACGGTCATTCCATTTCACTTTGGTGCAGGATCCAAAATTAAAAAAAAAATATATATATATATATATATATATATATATATATATATGTAGTATTTGAACACAGAAATTGGAGCACACCCCCTTTAATCAAACCCTGTCACCTCCAAGGCAGGGCTCCCAGAACACTGCCCTCTAATGAGCGCATCAGACTGATGCTGGGGACAACTACCATCTGACCAAGGCCTGGCCCGGGAACAAGGAAACCGTACAGGCACATTGCTTGCCTTGAGCTGCCGCTTCTCAGCTCGCACTGTAGGAGGTAACTGGCGGGGGAAACCTGTGATGATTGTCAAGTGTTCGCTATGCTTTTTAGATGAAACTTGTTTCTGCAGGAACAGAGAACCAGTGACATCCTGGAGAACCCGGGGCTCTGGAGTTAGGTCTTACTCTAAATTCTCCTTCTGCAGTTTGTTTGCAGTATAACTTTACATTTCTCAGCACCCCTGGGCCCCGAGTGCCTCACTGGCTTTTGGGAGGACTAAGGAAGGCTCTGTCTAATACCTAGGAGAGACTCAGCCACGGTTCCACTGCTAAACGATACTTCAGCACTGCTTGATTCATTACAGTATTGAGATCTTTCCAATCTGATAACAAGTGCGGGATGGAAACACAGGACCAAGACCCAAGACTATAGCTTCTTCTGATCTCTGAGACAAGCTTTATAAGTATTATTTTAATGTTATTGAGGTGTCTCTCTCCTTCACACACTCAATATTTCCAAATATTCTAATATATCTTTATCATCAATAATTCTGGTTTATTTACCCTATAAAGCTTGCAGGTAAACATTATTGACTATGATTTAAAAATGAGGAAAACTGAAATTTGAAGTGACAAATGCAACTATTCCATGGCAGAAAGACTTGTTTTTGAGACTCTGAATTCTATGCATTTCATACTGAGTCAAACTCCCACCACTCTAGGCGATTTTATGGATCACTGTTATGTGCCTATGGAAACTGGGAAATAGAAGTTGGGATTTAATAAATCCATAATTTGCCCACAATTTAACCTTGTCAATTCATGTATTACTAAAACCTTTTCCAAACTAAGCTGAAGGTTTGAAAGATAATAACAGTCAGGCAGCCTGCCTCATTGGAAATACAGGGCAGTTTAGCAGTCCTGTGTGGTCCAGTTAAATTTATTAGCCCCTAATAATATAACCAGCTCAAAAGCTTGGAGGGCTTTTCCCAAAGTAAAAATAAATGAACACAGGCTACAGAGACTGAAAAGATATTCTCTTAACTCCTGCTAAAGAAAAGTAGCAACAATTTGCCGGAGGGAAAGAAAACAAGATTAGAAGCTATCTCCACAGAGGTAGTGAACTCCAAAAATCTTGACACAATAAATAGGAAATACTTAGGGTTGCTATTTAAAGTAAAAGCTTTATTTTCCCTCTCTCCCTACAAACTCTGTGAGTTGGCCTTAAGAGAGCGGTCCCCAGCTGGGCCTGTGCATAGGAATCACCCAGAGAAACTCGAGCACATAGAAGGCCCGAGGCTCACTCCCAGCAGCCCGGGTTTAATATGCAGATGTTGCCATGGGCAGCAGTGGAAGACTGAAAAAACTGCTCAGATGATTCCAATATGCACCAAGGTCCAAAAACCACAGCAGAGAGGCAGTTCCTTTGCCCATACCATGATGGAAATCCAGCCAAGTAAGAAACTAGTATGCATCAAGTATACACCACTTTACTTCAGGAATTATACTAAATACCTTGCACAGCATATCAGCATTCCTTGGATTAAGTGATTTGAACCAAATGAGATTTATTGGCTTCCATAACTAACAAAATTTGGGGGACTGAGAAAAGCTGGATTCAAAACCTTAAATCACAAAATTAATGCCTCCCTTCTCATTGCCTGCAGCTTCAGTTCTTCTGGTTGGCTTCATCCTCAGACTAGACACCCCTTCAGAGACAGAAGATAAATCAGACACTCCGGACCTTACATCTCCTCACATTCACTCAGACACTCCGGACCTTATATCTCCTCACATTCACGTCCACAGTGGGGGAGCAGGAATTTGTTTCACGAGCTCAGATCCGGAGTCCCTCGGAGCTCTGCTGGGCCAGGGAGGGTTGCAGGACCCAGAGCTAAGGCTGAGGTTGTAATTAGGACTCGAATCTCTCTGGGTGCAGGGCTTTTGCTCCTTTATGCATCTCTGTCTTCCACAAAGAAAGAGCACAAGTTTGACTGTAGGCAAAAGTTCTTCTCTTAATGAATGATTTTAGAAATAAAAGACATGTAAGTAAGCAGGAAAGCTCTCGGCGTTGAACACCTCTCCCCACTCCGGTGGGAGGTCCCCCTCCTTTCGCTGCTTTGGCCCCATCAGCCCTGGCTCCCTGCTCACTGCAGGACCCATTCTGTCCCAGGGCAGTGCAGGGCAGAGTCCTGCGATGCAAACCTCAGTGACAGAAACACTAAGCGCTCATTCGTTCTATGTGTGAATAATCAGCATGCGTGTTTGTGTTTTATAATGCCCAGGTTAATTTCATGTGGCTGCTGAAACAAGTTACCATGAACCTTACAGTTTAAAATGACAGAAAGTGATTCGCTCACAGTTCTGGAAGTCCAATGTCCAAAGCGAAATATGAGAGGAGATGCAGTCCCTGGGGCTCTGGGGAGTCCCTTGCCTCTCCGGCTACACCAGCTGGCAACATTCCTGGCTTTGGAGAAGTCCAGTGTTCGCACAGTTGCAACCCCCACCTCTATCTCCGCTTGGTCTCCTCCTCTCCCAACTCAGCTAAGGTTGCAGATGTAGAGCCCTCCTGACAATCCAGGACGATCTCATGTCAAGATTTTTCAATTAATTACATCTGCGAAGACCCTTTTTCAAAATAAGGTCAAATTCACAGGTTTTGGGAGTTCAGTTTAGGATATTTTTGGTGAAGGAACCATTCAACCCACTGAAACGCTCATTGTCCTGCAGCTTCTGGCTAAACTGTCCAGAACATTTTACTGTAGAGCTGTTCTCTCCAAGACTGGACTGCAAATGAAGGACCACAGAGACATTTTATCTACACAGAAAGGGAAGACTCACCCGTGGAAACGGAATGTGCCTCAGGGTATACGGCTTCCCAGTAGGGGAACACAGTTAACTCCTTAGGGCACATCACACATCGCCACACTTATAAATAGACAGGGAAATGCAAAAGAAAATGTGAACCTTAAAGTATCGGAAAATGGTGATGATGTACAATCTCAGGCGCAGTGAGCTACAGAAAACTGAGGCTTCAAGAAAGATGAAGTTGTAATGAAACTCTTAAAACGCAAGCCTCAGGAGCCCAGCACGTGCTATGATAAGAACACAGCTTGATCAAGACACTGGGCAGTCTAGTGGGACTGTTAAATTGAGGACCAGCAGAATTTAAGGCTACGAACAATGTACATCCATCAGGAATTTCCATTTCTTCACTGTTTCTGTTTTCCTCTTCTTGTGTCTTTGCTCCCTGACCATAGTAGGAGAAATGGCATTGGTGCTTCAGAATTTCTCAGTCATTATTACTCTTACTCTTAAACAAAGACCTCCTTGCTCAGATGCATTTCAGTCTCAGGACAATAACCTGACTGGCCCTACTTGAAACTCTTTGTCTCTTGGTCTCTTCCCTCTTCGTCTCGTTGTGTAGGGGCATGGTGCACCACGGCCAGTCTCCTTTCCTAAGGATGCCTGTGAGGGCTGTAGTGTAAGATCCCTTTATTGTCTACAAGAATAAGAGTTTAAAGTGAGTACTACAGCAAGACCCAAGAGACTGCAGACCTCCATCTGGCTCTGCTACTTAGCAGCACATACTGTAATTTCTGAGGTCTACTGGAATTTTAAGATTCTAAGGATTACACCAGTCAGACATAAGGAAAATGAGGCTATCTGTAATGATAAAACATCAGTTTTCTTAACCTATCATGAAGTGACAGGTCATTTTACATTTTAAAGAGAAAAGATACGGGCTTAGTGAAAGTTCACTTTATTGGCACATCTTTTTAAATTCAAATACATGGAAAATTTATAAATTAGTATCAAAATATGACTTGCTTTCCTCACTTTCCCCAAAGCAAGAAACAGAAGTATAGTTCGTTAAGATAGGACTTTTAATTTTGGCAATCAGTTGTCCTCAAGATTTGTCCTATGCATGATATGTGCCTGTTTATCTTACTGCAGCATACGCACCTGTTAAAATTAGATCTGAAAATATCACTTGAGCAAATGGTTATAAGTTATGCAAATAAAAAACAAAATACATAGTTGCAGCTTGTCACTCACCTTTTTAAATAGACTGTAGGAGCTCATGTGTCTTGTTTAATTTCCCACAATTTGCAATCTTTACTTCTACCTTTAGCAAATCTAGTGTTTTGGGATTTTGTTTTATGTTAAGGTGAAACGCACAGACGCATCACTTCAATACCATGAGTACCAAGTAAGAAGGAAAAGTCAGCTCTCGAGCTTTCTCCTTACTAATTGTGTTCACCCCTCAGCCCTTAGTGTCACCTCTACCCCTCCATACTCCAAACAGCATCGTCAGATGAAAGCTCTGAACATAAATCCCAAAGTGATCGTTGAGACCCATGTTTTCTTCCCTGGGGACATATTTTCTCTGAAAAACTTAAGTTTTAGACTACTCAGGTGTCAACTGGCTGAGAGACCTAAGTACGTGTCCAAGGGAACCAGGAGCCGAGACAAACATGACTCTTCACTCAGGCTGGGACCTTACTGACCAGCGAGGGAAAGTCCTAGATCTTGTAATTTAGGAATGGAAAATGATGGTTCTTGTTTTATTTTTATTTAGAAAATGCAACCACTTACAGTGATAGCAAGTGTGATGTATCTGATTAGTCTGATAACACTACACAGCTGCCTAAGAACCTATCATCTATTAAAATTCTATTTCAAATTCTTGAATACCCAGTCTGACTTCAATTCTACAATATCAATTTATCTTGAAGGGAGGAGAGAAATGGTCTTCATGAGTGCCAGCTTTATGATGCAGATAATTTATATTTCTGGATTTCATAGAAAAATGAAAAAGTACTATCCACATTTAAAGGAGGACATCAGTAACGTTAATTAACTCGGCCAAGGTCACATAGAAATTATCAATGCCAAATTCAGTGTCACATTCTCTTTTAAAAATATAGATGCAGTACATAAAAATATATATGTAGTATATAAACCAGATTTATTTGTGTTATCACTTTAAAATAAAATAGGAAATTCATTTCTTATGTCAGTATCTAAAGAGGAAGTAATTGTCAGTGTGTAAATTAAGTAGGAAGGTAACAAATGGGGCTAAAACAATACAGAGGAGCTGGTTTCAAAAGTCCCAACCAAAACACTCTTTCCTGAATTTGTAGGGGTGTTTAAATCACATTTAAACTGAAGACATTCTGAAACTTTTAGAAAAATAATTGAGAAGAAATCACAGAGATGTGATATAATTTTATCAAGGGGCAGGTCCTAGGATACCTGAGTTGTTATCATCAGTTTTCTACAACACACACTCATCTATATATGCAAGCGAGTAGATCCATCTATTTAATGCACCCTCAAAGATGCAAGGAATATCCAGGAATTCTATCCCGTGAGATGCTTTGTGCCTCAGGAAGTGCTTGCCATTCTCAGGCAATAGTCTAAAAGGAGAAGGTACAGATATTAAGACAGCTGGTCAACCCCTCCCCAGCCTGTGAAATGCTGTATTTCCAAAGCTGTGCCAAGGTGATGGCAAGCGGTACAAACACTGGTGTTTGTTTGAATGAAATAGTGACCTCGGGAAGGTGTACCGCTTATACCCTGTCCAAAGCACTATCTGAAAGGCTAACTGCGGGCTGAAATACAGAAGTATTGTCAACAAGACCTCCATCTTCCTTCAGGCGTAGGCAAGTCACAGCCTTTCTAGAAGAGTCGAGGCCCTTTACCTGCCCTTTCCCATGTTATATGATGATGTTCAATGGGCACTAGAAGGACGTAGCCAGCACATCAAATAACATGAAATTCTTCTTTGAAAATAAATTAATTAAACCATAAGTGTAACTTAATTGTGAGGAAAATGGTAATTTAAAAATAAACTACTACACATGGTGATAATGCAAATTCAGGAACAAAATTCTTCAAAAACATGAAATGTGGAAATCACTGGTATTGGGGAAAGACCACAGCTTTGGAGTAAGTAAGTCTGAGTCCAGCCTAGTCTCTTCTTGTTCCTTAGCAACTCAGCTGATCAGTTTCAGCTATGAAAGAAGGTTTTCTCCACAGTGCTTTCTGTCTAAATTTATTAATTTTTGTATTTTGCTCATAATTCTCTCATATCTATTTCTACTTAAATCTTTTTTCTTCCTAGAGATCTAGTTAAAATATCAAATTTCCTATTAAGCCTTTCATGATTACTCAAATAAATGAGACTTTAAAGTTTTATTTTTAATCTTCCTCAAGTTGTAGAAACAGATTTAGTTGGACCAAGTAACAGATTGTAAAGTTTGTGAATGCTGCTCAGACGCCTTACATACCCATGAGTCCCACATCTATGTGTTCAACAAACTGCAGGTCAAAAGTATTTTAAAAACAAGATTGTGTCTATACTGACCACATACACACATTTTTTTCTGATCATTGTTTGCTCAAATATATAAATATAAGTAAAAGCTATTTATATAGATTTATGCCATAGATAATATAAAATATATAGGAGCATGTGTTAAGGTTATAGGCAAATACCACGTGATTTTACACAAAAGACCTAAGCATCCTAGAACTTTAGTGTCCTTTGGGAATCATAGAACCGGTCACCCACACACACTGGCCAGAACTCATGTCTTATTATCACCTACACTTTATAGTGATGGCCTTCATTATGTTAAAGAACTAAAATCTTAATTAATTTTCATGAAATAAGTCCTTCTCTTGTTTCCAAGGGAATAGAGACATATTTAGAATAACTTAAATAACTTACAGATGGATCTTTTAATGGTATACAGCTTCTTTTATCTGAATTTACTACATTCAACCTGGGGAAACAGAGGATGTAGGTAACTCTATTGGTCAAATATCGAGTTGATAGTCATGATCCTATGATTTGGGATTCCAAATTCAAGATTCCTCTAAAGTCCCAAATAGGCTGGCTGGGCCGCTGAACATAACACGTTTCCCCAGCACCTTCCTCTGCCTGGTTCCTGGTGCCTCTACATCGGTGCCCCATCAGCTTCCTGGCATGAATTCACTGAGTTGCTTATTTTTGTAAAGAAAAAGTATCAGATTATGAAAACATCTTTATAAAATGTCCACACGTGTTACTCTAACGTAGGTATACAGAGGCCCTTGCTCATGCCCCTGGCAGGCAAGCCTTGTGTAGATCAGCTGACTCTGGTAAGCCGGAAGGGGAGGCTGAGGGCAGATGCTCAGACCCTTCCCCGCACTGACCCATGGAGAAGCCACTCATCATGGTGGCAGTGTGCCAAGGGGAGGGCAGAAAGGGCGGAAGTGATGTTTGCCCCCATCGTCTTCCCTGAGGAGGAATGAGATGGAAATTATTCTCATCTCTGGAAACCCAGAGTGGAAAATAAGTACGTTTTACCTTTCTCCTCTTCTGTTGAGTCTAAGAATTAGACACTAGAGATATAATTACCCCACAGAGGGGAAGGGTTCAGAAGTTAAGTAAAACAGCCCTTCTTCCACTTTCAGTACACCAATACCCATGAATGCATCTTTTATATTTTTGATATTTTCTTCAGAAACCAATTGTCAGTTTGCTTTTGCCTCGCATTCTTGAGTATCATTCTTTACAAGCCTCCAAATTTATACTCAGCTCTATTTCTGTCTCAAATTGTACCCTGAAAATAACTACTATACCAAGATCTTTTTCAAAAATGAAGGTATCTGAGGAAAAAGAATATCCATGTATATAGGAGAACTACTGGCTTCTTTTTATACTGACGAAGAGAAGAAGCACTCTGAAGCTTACAAGAAAGTAAAACTATATGTGCTACTGGTCATTACACTGAGTGAAAACAAGTTATTGATCAAATGCATCTCTGTTTATAGTTTAATCTAATACACACCACATCATTTCCCAAGAAGATGATGTTGGTTTAAAAAGATCTGGGTATCTGAGGATAGTTGGTTCTAGACAACTACTGCAGTCACCCATGTATGCTGAAAGGTAGACATGCTCCAATCCCTGCATAAAATGGCGTGGTTTCCTCATATAACCTATCTCCATATTCTGTAATATTTTAAATCATCTCTATATTCCCTACAATATCTATTATAATATATATTATGTATATACAGTTATACATTATTATTTATGATATAATGATGATATAATTATGATATAATGATGAGAGAAAAGTCTGAACATGTTCGGTACAGATGCAATTTTTGTTTTGTTTTGTGTTATTTGAGTATTTTTTATCTGCAACTATTTGAATCTGTGGATGTTAAACCTTTGGATATAGAGGTCTAATACTTTCCAGAAATTTCATTTTACTCAAAGACATATCTTAAACCAAGCTATGACCATAATGTTTTCATTATAAATGCATAAATTCTATTGACTCAATACACATTAATTAAGAAGCTCTACTAAGTATCCCTATAACCAAAAGATACTTCTGCCAGTGATTAGTTACTGGGTATATTTAGGCTCTGGGTTCCATGCTGAATGCAGGTAGCTAAGTTGAACCACATCAGCTTGATTGGTTTTAGGTCTCAGAACGGAAGAGTAGAGCACACTTTTGGGCAAGTCCAAGTGGGTCATGGAAGTGTGATTTCGTGGTCTCTGTCTGCTCTCTCACCCCTTTCTCTCTAGCACTATTACACTCCTCTGCTCTCCAAACACTATGAACTAAGCATCTTTACTCTGCCATGATGCTTCTGTCTTAGGACAAGCCGGCCATGGACTGACTCCCTTGAAACCATGAGCCAAATCAAGCCTCTCCTCCTTTAAATTGTGGCTATTTAGTATTGTTCCCAAAGATGGGAGTGCTCACGAATATAGGTACAAAGGACTAGAAGCTCGGAGTCTGAAGCCAAACCATGACAGAGGAAGTTACAAGCAGTCATGCAACTAGCATAAGAAGTGACGTCATGTAGGTCATGTAATTGCATGTCCATCTTCTAGGGTGTTTAGAGTGAAGAGAGGAAGGCTTGGAGTAGAGTAGATGTACTAGTGTTGAGTGTTAGTTCCACACACAGGCCAATAGGTGCCATGAACTTTGATGGAAGTTGACACTGAGAGGTTGAGGAAATACTGTGAATAAAGTGACCAATCAAGGGAGCCAGAGAACAGGATCTGGGGAGAATACGGGAAAAGCCTATCACACTTATCCTTTACTACAATGGTTCTCAGCTGTGTGCTAATCCTTAGCAAAAGGGGGAATTCTTCAGATGAAAACGTTTAATTATTACAATTTGCCAAAATCTTATTATCTTAAGATCCTTCAGAGCTCTATTACAGAGACCAAATTTATCCTTATTAAAGGCCAGATAACCACTTCGCTTGGCTGGTACTCACTTACCAGAAGGAGATGCCGTCCTCTGCTCTGGAATACAGCTGGACACAGCGGCGCAGAGTGAGACCCGGGCTGATGGGCTCAAGACTTCTCACTCAGGCTTTTATTTTTCTCACCAGCCCTGCCTTAGCTTCCACTGTCAAACAGAGCAATTCTGTCCTATCTGGTCAATTTAGACAGGGGAGAGAAAGTGACTGCTATGAGTTACAGAAGCTTTTTCAAAATTTCCCCAAAATGAAATATTTTCATTCTGTCCTGTTTTGGTTATTCTTGGTGATCTCAGACAGGTTCACACATCTCTCTGAATGGAGAATTAGTAATCCAAACTCAACCATGGAGAAATAAAATTGTACAGTTAATAAAATTTAATGTTTCATTCCATGCTAAGTGACAGTGCAGTGCTGGTGAAAATTGCTTACTGCATCTGAGAGTTAAAGCTTTAGGATCTAGGATAAATTCCAGGTCTTTTGTAACTGAATTTCAATAAAGTACAAAGATACTCAAAATCAGGTAACCATATTCTTTAATAGTGAGAAACCTCTTGAATTTTCTAATAGATTAAATTGTTAAATTCCTCATATCTTGTTAGGAATCTGCTATAGCTCGTGTCTTGAATGCCCCCCAAAGCCCTATGACTTAAACCTTGGCCCCAGGGTGATGTTACTGGGAGGTTATGTGACCTCTATGAGGGAGGACTTTGTGTCCTCAGGTCCTTGGGGGTGTCCATCCAGATGCCCTGGCCTGGGCTCTCTTTCCCTGTTTCTTGCCCATGAGGTGAGCAATCTGACCCCTACCCCATCATTGTCATTGTCGCTGGCATCCCAGCCAGAGACCAGAGCAATGGGCCTGTTCCCCTGCTCTCAGAATGGAACCCCCAACACCAGGAGCCACGTCCACCTGATCTGCTAATAAGTTAATGACCCCAGGTACGTGACCTTAGTGAGGGAAGCTGGCTGACCAAATCTTTTCAGGTTGCCTTGAGCTCTTGATTCTTTGCATAATTACTGATTGGTTAAAAAGTTATTAAAACTTTTCCTTTCTACAAGTGTATTAAAGTGATTCTAATACTCCTACAGAGATTCTCAAAGGGCCTTGATCCAGAAAATTTGTATGTCAAGTGCAGCACTGCACTATTGAAGAGACAAAACTGGGCAGTTGTCTATGGAGGTAGAGTATTGACACTTGGAAGTAGTTATACATAGACTTAACATCGTAGTGTATTTTTCTACACTGAGTAGTTTAATAGATAACTCATGAGATCCTCAGAAGATTTCCCATCATTTCCCAGTTGGTACAGGACAAACATAGGCAGTAGAAGATACTGCAATGTGTGACCATTGCTCCTCTCTACTCATACATACAATAGCACAGAACTATTTTATATGCATCTATAATTAAATATTATGTATATATTAATGGCTGCTTTGATACAGCTCTGAACAACCCTTTAGATGGGCAACTACTAACCTATTCCTTTCCCCAAGATTTCTCAAGTCAATTTTTGGTACCCTTTATTTGTTATCAGAGATACAATTTATCACGTAGTAATAGATGTAAGGTATCACAGACTTCGAATATGAAAAAATGATAATATATGCTTAAAATTTTGCTAATTTAAGTAGACCAGAAGGTCATCTACACACCTGCCATGATGCAGAGTGAATACCGTATGGTTCCCATGCCAGCAACCATTTGTTTTTCTGTGTGGTGACAGATGAAACACAGGCTCCTGTGTATGCCAGGCGAGTGCTGTGTCCCTGAAGTACACCCCAGAGCCGTCCTGCAGTCTCTGGGGTGCAGCAGCACACCTGTGCATCTCTTAGAAGGGGCTTGATGACCAATAACTTCGGCTGCAGTATTTGCCCTAAACTGAGGACAACAATATGTTACCACAGTTGCTAACAATGCTATTTGGGCCACTGAATATGAACTTCTCAAAAAATGTAAAAACAAATAGTTTGGTTTTTTGTGTGAAAACAAAACATAGTTCCAAAACAAACAAACAAACAAACAAACAAACAGCAAGTATGTGTGAGCATATGCAAGGCTGAAAACCAGAATCTTGGCTCAGCACTCCACATGGATGAAATCATTGATACCCAGAGGACACAAAGCTGATGACACTGTGACACTTTCACCTAAGGGAAAATGAGACTTGGGCAGATGGGTCCAGGCTGGGACCACTTTGACACTCTTAAGAAGAAGATTATAGAGAAATAGAATAAGAATTTTTATTCTAATTAATAAGCACTATGAGGCAAAATGGAGAAGAGTCAGGATGCCTGAACCACGAAGGTGTTAGTTATGACTAATTCTGCTGCAATATCAGCGTCATTACTACGCAGAGCCTATTGGGCCCAGTCCCCTGTCCCTATGTTCATCCTCCTGCAGTGCAGGTGGAATGACTGAATTAATTGCCTGTTTCATTCCCCACGTTGGTGCCCTCAATTTATACTGCTCTCTTACACTTCTTGGGAGAGCTTTTTCTCTTCCTAAAGAACACTAAGGAATTAAGTGCTCCTTAAAACTGATGAGGAGTATCATTTTTAAAATTCTTTAACATTTTCTTTTGGATTGCAACCTTTCCACCAGTAGCTTCTTGGCTCTGTATGTGACTAAGGCTCCAAAGAGCTCTTTGGAAGCAATCCAAATGAAATAAGTACATATACTTAAAGGTGTTTTATTTAAACTTTGAGGTTTATTTATATGTGTCTCCACAAATTCTAAGCAGCATTGATCTATGTACTTGCCAGGATAAAACAAGACAAGACAAAAATCTTATCACTTTAAAAAAATTCTCTCATGGGAATAAAATACACCTAAAATAACTTTAAAGCTTCCTCATCCAAATGCAAGATAGAAACAACTCTACTGTACAAACAGGGTGCAATTAATTTTACATTAGACTTGGCAAACTCCCTAAGAGGGCATGTCAAGGTCTTTCAGAATACTGGGTAAATCTTAAAAGAGCATTTAAAATTGTGGAATTAGTTGTGTGGATTGTGTGCCCACCGCTTGTACCCTAGTACACCTCCCTAAAAGAAATCTTGCAGACTATGGTGCCTACCGGCTCCACAATGATTATTAGAGTGGCTCTAATAATCATTATCTAATAATGATTATTAGAGTATTTCCATGAGAGACAATACTGTCCACTGGAAAAGCATAAAGTCAGGCAAAAATTGGCCTGAAATCTGCTTTCAACCTTAATTAAAGATTCATGATATAAGTACACACTCACTGTTAGCCTTATTTTCTCCTTCTATTAAATAGGGATATTAATACCCACTGCTAACTGCAATAGCATAGATTAGGAAATGAATACGTAGATTTTATTTCTTTTTATAGTGCACAGTGCCTCAAATTTAACAATGAGCTGCAGATTTTATAATGAGTCAGGAGATATACTTGTCATCTTCAAAACAAAGAGATTTATGGAGATGTTATGGAGACGTTTTCTGGTAATTAGCCTTTCCTTTCAACTCCAATTACGCCCATTCTTCATCACTGAAAAGTGATGGTGGGGACAATCAGGAACAGCACACTTAGTTCACCTCTAGCTTCCTACCAGCTTTGCTGGTGATGTTTTCCTTGAATTTTCCTCTTCCAGAGAATGAAGTGAACAGAGGAAAGACCATAATGCTTTACTAGCATTTTGGGTAACAAACTGAACAAGGACATATTTTGAACTGTGGATCAAAAGAAGATCACACTCCTAATTCAAGTTTGTTAACTACTAAAAATCTTTGCAGCCAAGTGTGAGTGTCACACGGGTCAGAGTTTCCAGCTTTGAGTGTGACACTAGAGGTGGGCTGGGAATTCAGGGTGGACCGATGACCGGTGGTGATGGCAGGAATGGTTGAGGACACTCAGGGTTAAAAGTCTCACACCTTCTGTGTCACTAGCACCTCTGTGTCCCCATGCTGATCCTGAATCTCAGAATTGCGCCTGAGACACAAATGAAATGGTGGCCTTCCGCTGAACACTTCACTGGCAGTCACAGATCGAAACAGCTTACCTGCTCTTTGCCTCAGCCCCTAGAGTGAATGCAGATCATTTTTCAAAGCTTTTAGATAGGAAAAGGAACACTCACAAGATGGGAACAGATACCTGTGGGGAGGTAACAAACAGAAAAGTCAGGGAACAGCGGGGGAAGCTGCCTGCGGAGGTTTCAGTACATTGAAAAACCACATGTCAATGGGAATTGGCTTCTTCATGATTGGAACCAGCTGAGGAAATTCTGCCCCTAGCATCTGCTAGTGAGAAAGGAGAGGCAGAGAGAGAGGAAACAAAGCACTTTGCCAGACTAAAGCCCACAGGTAGGTAACAAGTCCTAACTGTAAACGTTAAAAATGCTTCTGATATTTGAGCCTGGAGGTTTGATTAACTTTAACATGGTATAGAGACTTCCTGAGCTGAATTCTCTCCTTTCCCATTTCTGTCATTCTCTTTGCTTCCTCTCCCCTCTTGTTCTGCCTTCCTTCTTTTGTTTTTTTAGTTTTTTAAATTAACTTTATTGGTACATTTAAATATACATAAGGATCCCATTCATGATAGAGAATTAGTTCCTGTGCGTGACACATCTTAGCTTCCCTTTTTCCTCTTCCTCTCCCCTCCCTTCAACCCCTTTTCCTATCCTTATCTATCAAAGCTTTAGTTCCATTTTTCCCTTCTCTTCTTGTTTCATTTTCTTTCCACTTCCTTCCTTCGCTCCTACACCCTCCCCTGTTCTCCTTCCCATTTGAGCATTTTCTTCCTATTTCATAATAGCCAGGGTCCATTCTAGCCCTTCTTTATACTTTTGATTTCTCACCCCAGAGAAACAAAGGTGGTTCTTACACACATGTGTTCAATTTATTTCACTTAAGTGTATGCTCTCAAGGGGCATCCATCCACCATTAAAATGTCTCAAGCTTATCCTTCTTTATGGCTGAGTACTACTATTCCTTGCTTCTTTATTTTCTTATCTCTATCTGTGAGTTAA
>PVJX010020453.1:0-33320 GCA_004027295.1 Dolichotis patagonum | reverse complement strand
GGATCTTGATTATTATGTGTCTGGGTGTAGCTCTGTTTGGGTTGTAGGTGGCTGGAGTTCTGTATGCTTCATACCTCTGCATATCATTTCTTTTTTCTATGCTTGGGAAATTTTCTTTAATAATTGCTGTGAATAGCCTTTGTAATTCCTCTGGTTTGATTCCTGCTTCTTCATTCACATGCTTTATTCTTAAGTTATATATCCTCTTGTCATCTTCCAGTCTTTGTATCTTTACTGCCTGCTCTCTTGTTATTTTTAAGAGATCTTCCCTTTCATGACCCCACATTGCAGGCCTGTGTTCAATTTTTGATAGTCTATCTTTGGTTTCTTTCAAGCAGTGTTGCCAGTTTTCTATGGAGTCTTTAGTTTCCTGATAATCTCTTTGAATCTGTTTCATGAATTCTAGGTTTTTCCTGAATTCTTCATTAAATTTTTCTCTCCATTTTTGTTCCTCCATTCTTCTGTCTGTGCCTTCTTGAGAGGTGCCCAGCCCTTCTTTTATTAATCTACTTATCTCTTGTTTAATTTGCATTAAAATTTCAGTTTTGGTCACGCTTACAATGTCCTAAAGATATCTCTTTATGTCCGCTAACGCTGTGTTTGATGTTGCATTATTGCTGCCCTCAATCTCTTTTGTATTTACCTCTCCTGGATCAATGTTCTCAGGGTTGGGGGCTGGGAGTTGTTTCTTATTTCTCCCTTTCGTCATGTTTTTGGTTCCTTCCATTCAAGTGTACAGTGTAATGCTCAGACCCTTTTCTTGTTGGTTAAGGCTCCTCTAGAGGGCGCAGGCTAGGAGCTTTAGCCTTCTTTAATAGGTTATCAGAGATTAGAGTTCACTCATGGGCAGTGTGTGCTAGCTCCTCCCCTCCGGGCCAGTCAACCCCTGCAGGCCTTCACTGTGTCAGCGTGCACTGATCTCAGGGAAGTATTATTGTAGTGACTCACTGTCTCCCCGCCAGGGGCAGGCGTAATCCAAGCAGATCCCACAAATCCGCTCGGCGAGGGGAGCAACCACCTGAAGCCACTTCCTTATGGAGTTAGGGCTGTCCTGCCCAAATCCAACATGTCATCCAATTGGTTACCCCTTTCCCATTGGAGGGTCCCATTCCCACCACTCACCACATGCCGATGCCCATCGTGAGAACTGCAGGACTCCTCGACCTCTGACTTCAGTGCAGCTGCGGTGGGAATTCACAGTGCCTCTGGGTGGGTTGCGTGCAGGGCCAGTCCGGGTGAGCCGCATGCAGGGCTGTTCAGCTTCGTGCTCCGGCGGCTCAAACCAGTAGCTACGGTTCGGATCGCTTGTTGAGGTCGGGCAGGAATTCAGGCGGCTCGAGGAGGGCGCCGTGCTCACTGACCTTAGCTTCTCTGATGGTAGTCCCAGGACCTCATATTTGAGTGGTTTTTTGCAGTTTAGTTTTTCCCTGGGTTGTGAGAGTCCATCTCTATCTGTTTGGGTCTCTCCAGGGTGTTTTATTCTGGCATTTGAGCTGTCTCTCTCAGAGAGGGTCTCTTTCCTGCTACCCACCAGTCCACCATCTTGTTCAATCAAACCATATTGTTAACTTAAAATAGTAACTCAGATTGCAAGATATAGGCCTGAAAAAATAATTAAACAATGAAAGCACAAACTGTTCTTTCTGATGAACTAATAGAGATTAATAGTATAATTACATATCTTTTTCCTTCTTTGTTTTCTCCTTTCCCTCCAAGATGTTCTTTCCTTTTGAGTATTTTCTTCCTTTTTAACTTTTACAATATGTATTGTGTATTTTTATTTATTTTAAAGAGGGTAAAATTAAACACCACAAAACTGTACAAAACAGAACACAGAAAGCAATGTAAGAGACATAAATTTCAAAGCAAGACAATCAGAGATCTTCACTATCTATCAAATTGTCTCTTGTTTCCTTCTGAATAGTTGTCCATATCTTCACATACAAAGAATTCACATGAAACAACATAGTATAGAACTGATCTGAACAGGATGAGGAAGGCATTTTAGGTCCTCAAGACCAGACAATAGGGAAGCCAACAATGACTGTCATAGTGTCTCTCATTCTCTTCAAAATAGCTGTCCATACCTTCATGTATGTTGAACTTAAACAAAACAAAACAGGCTAAAATCACTCTGAACAAAGAATGATAGTATTGCTGGATTTCACATCATGATGCTATGGAATCAGCATTGGGTACTGAAGTGTCTCTTTTTCTTCAAAGTAGTTGTTCATTTCATCATGCATTATATAATTGGTTCTCATAAATTGTTTATAAGTTCTACGCATGCATGAGTCTCTACATGTTTATCTATCCTTTCTGTATTAGAGGGAAAAACAAAACAAAGCAAGACAAAACAAAACAAATTCCTAGAAAAACATGAAATGAAAAAGTCACATAAAACCGCAACACAAGGTGATCTGCAATGGTTACTATGATGTCTCAGCAGTATATAACAACATTAATAAAAAAAAAACATTGGACACATTTTAAGACTTCAAAAGCAGGTAATAATCAAACCAGAGTGGGTAGCCTAGTGAATCTTGTCATCTTCAGTGTAGTTGCCTATACTCTTAGACTTGATACTATCAATCATAACAGATTTGAATAAAATCAGTCAATACAAAACAGCAATCTAAAAAACCAGATTCAAATAAGATCAGTCATAATAAGAGGGTAAGTGTAAGTTATACAGGGCTTCAGATTAAGCTAATAGGAAATTAAGGATGATTACTGTAATATATCCTGCTATTTTTGGGATAGCTATCTGTGCCCTCAAGTCTAGTGCAAGTAGACAAACTGAAACAGAATATAATCCATTTAAACAAAGTGGTGAGAATAATGTAGATTTCAAATCTTGATACACTATTAACAATATCCTCTGCCTTCCTTTTTTAGACAATTCCTCCCCTTTCACCCCCACATGGTGCACTGCACATTTTGGATCCCACTAACTCCCTCAGTTTTTAGATCGGGGAAAGCAACCTGCTGTTTACCCTAACTGGTTCTGAACCTTCTGACTCCTGGGCTTGATCTTGAGTTGTATTCCTTTACCTACAAAAGACTCAAGGTTTTCCTTCATTATAGCTGAGTAGTTCTCTACTGCACAAAAGTATCATGTCTTTTCAACCTATCTGCAGGTGCTAGTCGAGTTGTCCCCATTTCTCTCTGGTTCCCTGTCACATAGAGCATTGTTTTCTCATATTTGACTTCCTGTCCATAATCCCTCTTTCAGGTTAATTATGTTTCCAATACAGAGTATCTCGATGGACTCTATCTCCTGATCTACTCTGCCTGTGTTTCTTTTTGTTAGTATATCAAAGCCATCTATGTTAGAGATTACCTTCTCTGCCTCATTTCTGCTATTCTATTTTTCTCCCATTGGTTGTCTAATTTTCTCTTTCATTCCACTGTCTGCCTCATTCATTGAGGCCTCTCTGCCACTGTTCTGAAATCCTCGTATTCTTTTCTCTCTCTCTAGAATGTCCTTCTGTCCTGTGTTGAGAGAATCCATCTCCCACTGTCTGGACCTCTCCAGAATGTTTTATTCTGACATCTGAGCTGTCTCTCTCAGAGCGGCTCTGTATCCTGCTGCTTACCGCTCTGCCATCTTTAGTTCCTCAATCCATATGTCTGTATTGCATATTTTGGTTCTCATTTGAACTTTCAGTTTTTACACTAGGAAGATGATAGGATGTTTACACATGCAAGTCTTATTTACTTCACTAATGAGTATGGTCTCAAGTTGCATCCATTTACCTATAAAAGCCAAGAATTTATCCTTCTTCATAGTTGAGTAGTACTCCATTGTATAAAAGTACCACATCTTTTTTATCCGTTCCATGATTGATGGGCATTTGAGTTGTTTCCAAGATTTAGCAACTACAAATTTTGCTACTATAAACATGGGTGCACATATATCTCTGTGGTATGATGTTTTTAATTTTTGTGAGAAAATACCCAAAGGAGAATAGCTAGATTGAGTGGGCCCTCCAATCCTAGTTTTCTGAGGAATCTCCACACTGATTTCCATAGTGGTTGCACCAGTCTATTCACCCACCAACAGTGAAGAAGTGTTCCTTTTTCCCCATAGCCCCACCAGAATTTGTTATAGGTTGATATCTTAATGATAGACATGTTTTCTGGAATGAGATGGAATCTCAGTATTGTTTTAATTGGTATTTCTCAAATGACCAATGATGCTGAACATTTTTCCATCTGTTTATTTTCCATTTGTATTTCTTCAGCTGAGAAGTGTGTATTCATGTCAGATACCCATTTTTGGACTGGGTCTTTGAATTGGGGGGATTTTTTTTCAATTTTTTGGATTTTTTTTTCAATTTTTATGTGTTCTAGATAGAAGTCCTTTGCTGAGGGACAGTTGGCTAAAGTATTTCCCTAGTCCATGGGTTGTTTATACTCTGTTGGTGATTTCTTTTGATGTACAAAAACTTTTTAATAAGATGAAATTCCAGTTGTTGATTCTTTAAAGTACTTCCTGTGAAGTTTGCATTTTGTTCATGATGTCTCTGTCAACCACTATGTCTTCAAGATTTCTACCTACCTAGTCTTCCAGATTTAGTGTTTCTGGTTTACTATTTAGATCATTGACCTATTTTGACTTTAGTTCAGTGCATAGTGATAGACATGTGCCTAGTTTTAGTCTTCAGCATGTGGAAAATCAGTTTTTCCAGCACCATTTATTAAAGAGGTTATCTTTCTTCCAGTGAACATGTTTGGGCCCTTTGTCAAAGATAAGGTGGCCGACTATGTTTCTAGTTGTATCTGAATCTTCTAATCTGTTCCATTGATCCTCAGGTCTTTTTTATTTTTGCCAGTACCATGTTGATTTTATCTTGGTAGCCTTGTAGTATAATTTCAAGTCAGAGATTGTGGTGTCTCCTACTTTGCCTTTGTTGCCCAGAACTGCCTTTGCTATTCTAGGTCTCTTCTGTTTGCAAATGGATTTTAGGAATGTTTTCTCTAGGTCTTTGAAGTATGATAATGGTATTTTGATCAGGATTGCATTCACTCTATATAAAAGTTTTGAGAGTATGTCTGTGGCCTTTTTGTAATCACTTATAACCTTGAATTCTGCACACAAACTCTATGAATAGTTTATATATTTCCCTTCACAGAGTTGGGAACTGCTATAGATTAGAAGTGGTTCAGTCATATATTTTGAATATTTAAAGCCTGGATTTGGGCAAGATTCAGTAACCCCAAGCCATTTGCACACTAATTTGTCTAGTCCCTGCTATGGTCTGATGTGGGCTATGATGTTGAAAATGAAAAGTTTAATCAGACAGAACTCTTGACTTCATATTTCTTACAGTGTAAAGTGGTATAAAATATATTCAATAAGCAACTTTAGAAAGTCTATTATCTTCCTGGAATAATAGACAATATTATGCACAGAAGTTTAGAAATCAGGAGTGGGGCCCTCAGGTTTCAGCTGTATGGAAAGGGAAGTAAGAGTTCAATGTAAGTGAAGTGGGATTCCAGGTAAAGACTGGAATGATCAAAATGCAAAGGCTGACCAAGGATGTAAGCTCAGCGCAAAGACCAATGCAGAAATACAGGTTTTAGGGGGCACAGTTAAATCAAATGCCCCAAATAGAGACAGTATCAACAGAGAAGAGGCAGAGGAGGAAATTTGAAGCTCAGGCTACAATCTCATAGAGCTGGTGAATAAGACATCAACTAAGATGGAACTCAAGAGAGTCAGGGCAGAGGAGGGACAGGGTATGCCATTCAAAAGATGGAGAATCCTCAAATTCTCAACAGTGAGGTGGGGCTGCTTTGCAGAGTTGAAGGTTGGAAATGACTCAGAAAAGGCCACAGAGAGCTTAGTCAGGCAATGAACCCTCTAGTTATGGGAATTATTGGTCAAAGACTAAATAATCATGCTTTGCATAACACAAAAAATTTGGTAATAAATGAAACAGTTAAAGGGTTTCAATTACAGTGTTTTTCAAGCAAAGTAAAGTTACTGACACTGTGTAGAAATTCAGTGTTGTTACTAACAAAGTCTGGAAGCATAGAAATTTATAAATGATTTACCCTTTTAAAACTAAGGATGCATTTTTTGTATCAAGAACATCACACTTCTCAAAATAATAATTTTGTATTTATTGACTTGCCTTTAGGTAAGAGTGGATAAAGAAAGCCAAATTACCTGGGCAGTACTCATGTACTGTACATGACTTCCAGTCTATGGTGTGCCTCTGGACACCTGTGGTTTGTGTGAGCATCATTAGCACCAATGTGAGTGGTTGAAGAGGACTGGATGCGTTCATTAAGCCATAGCTTCTCATGTAACTCAACATTTCTATAGTGCCAAGATCTAACAATTAAAGGTTATAAATTATGAGCTTCTGGAGAATAAAGAACGATATCTAATACACTGATAAATACTCAATAAGGTTTTTATACAAATAAACTAAAAGGGGCCATCAAGTGTAGTGGAGCAGAAAGAATATTCCACTAGTCATAAAGATAAGATTAAGGAGTAGGGGTTAAAATCTAAGGGGGTGACTTTTGAAGTAGCCTTTATTTCTGTGAATGGCCATTGCAATAGAGCACACATCTGTGCTCTGATGAGTGATTTAGATTAAGTGCCAGAAAGCCTTTCTTGGCAATAAAAACTAACAGGTATTGGAGTAAGATTCCTAAGAGAATGTAAATGGCAGATCTCTGAAAGGGCTTGAAAAGTAGATGCAATCTATGTTTGAGATTTGAATCTTTTTCCTGTCCCTGGATACTGTGATCCAGACCTCGCTTTGGACATGTACTTGGATGAATCTACTATTTCTGAGAGCTTGGATACTAACCACCTATGCTCAGGGCACTAACTCAGTCTCTAATAGCTCTTGCATTCTCCACAGCCAATAACTTTATATGTTTCCAATAAGCTTCAACCTGTGGATGTCAGGGAACAAGGTGTCACTGACAATGAGTGTGACTGAGATGAATTTGTAACTATATTTCCGGTGATTATGCCAACCCTCTTTCCATTTAAAGGTAAAATGTACTTCCCCTGTCTTCCTCCCAAGGTAATACAGCGTCATCCGTCATTGTGAATTGTGAAATAACCTTTTCCATCCAAAGATATGGAGAATGAAAATTGTGGACCTGAGTGTATTGCATTTCACTTTGACAATTCTCTCTCACCTTCCTTCCTACTGTTTGTTTTCATCCATTTATAAATTGCCTTGTGTTGTGGTCAGACATTTACTATAAGCATTGCTGAAGCTTGGACAATGGTTTGACAATGGTTTTCTTTGCTTGACAGGAGATGCTCTGTTGAGAAAAATGCCAGAGGAACTTAACATAAATTCATTCCCTCTTCCCACTTGGCCTCAATCTGGAATTTTTCTCTTTTTCTCTTCTGTCAGTTTCCTGCTCTCTTTTTCATTCCATTGCATACTCCAGTTTTATATTCAAAGATGGCTTGAACACAGAAAAACACTGCCAGAGCCGTTATAACTGCTCATGGACTTTGTTATATTACATAGGTTCTCCTGTTAGTCTGAATATCTCAAATTGACCACTGAAGGGTAAAAGGAATTAATGTGATCATTTCTATCTCTTTCCTCCCTCTCTTCAGTTTCTATTGAGGAAATAATTTTTCCCATTCCTGTGTGTGCCTATTTTATTCTTGTCCTCTGCACTTTTGTCTAAACCTAAAATATTGATGAACTCCACTTAAAGCTCAGCATTCATTTATAGAGCTATAGCTCACTTCAGTACAGCTGAATGTGAATTCACAGGACTCCTTAGGGGCCAGTAGCAGTGGGATCCTGAGGTTATTATGGGGGGAACAAAGACACTGAGCACTGATTTGAATGCTCTGGATTTCAATCAGAGTCAAAGGAGTGGGAGGGAGGGTAAATTTTGAGGAATGGTCTATGAGCATCCCCCAGACCCTCAGGATTCAGAGGGGATGAATATGAATTTGGAATCAGGCTGGTTATGTTCACCTGCTAGTTCTAGATCCTACTGGTGGGCTGATCATGGGCATGGCCCTTAAATGCTCTAAGCAGTTTCTATGAAACTGAGGCAGTGACAGTTTCTGTCCCACAGTGTGGAGAGAAATCAGATAATGCATATAAAAGTAGGTAGCATGGCATCTTCATTATGGGAAATGATCAGTGAGCAGTAGCAAACATTATATGTTATCTCTCTACTACTATCCACCTGTAATCAGCAAACTGTGAGCTCTATTTTTTTCAATCATATCCTTAAAAAATTCTTTGCTCATGGAAATGATGTTCAGAACCAATCATGAAGTTCAGAAAAAAGGGATAAGGGCAAGGACAGTTTATGCTGTAGGAGATTCTAGTAATTCTGAGTTGATATCAATTTACCAAGCTTCCTATATTTTCCAAGACATTAATCTGCTTGTTGTTGACTTGTCTCAGTAATATCTTGTTTGCGAGATGCATATATGTACTAAATACATACAGAATTGTGTTTGCTAGAAGATACACTGAAATCCTAGTCCCTAGTTTCTCAGAAAGTGACTTTATTTGGAAGTAAGGACTTAAGGAGGCCAGAACTTAAGATGAGGTCATTAAAGTGGGCCCCAATGAAACATAATTAAAAAAGAAGAAACTTGGACACAGACCTGTAGAGGAAGGACACGTTAACAAGCATAGAGAAGACAAAATGTGATGTTTAAAGTGATGCTGCTTCAAGCCAAAGGATGTCTGGGACCCCCAGAAGCTGGAAGAGTTAAAGACACATCTTTCCCTGGCACTTTCAGAGGGATCCCAGTCCTACTATCACTTTGATCTTGGATTTCTGGCCTCCAGAAATCTGAGGCAATAAATCCCTGTTGTTTTAAGCCACCAACATTGTTACAGCAGCCCTAGAAATGTAACACAAAGCTCAAAGCTGTGCAGGTGGGAGGAGAGGGAGATATAATTTATGTCTATTACTGATTGAAACTCTAACCAGTGCTATACTTTGCAAGACAAATATGACCAGAAAGTTATGGAATCTGCCCAAGTTCTTATTAAGATGTGTGCTATTAATTAGGAAAGGAAGTTTCTACAGAGCAAAAATGGAACCAGTAACTGGAAAAAAATGCAATTATTTTATGCATGCAGCCCGCTGAGTTCAGACTACTTGATAAACTGCTTCCATGCAGATCCCAATGTCCTCTGCCCACCAGATGCATAGGAACTTTGCCAGGATTTGTCTCAGGATGCAGGCTGGCTACCTTGACAATGTAGGTAATAGACAAGTCTGTAAATACCTGGTTTACAGAGCTGGGACTGGTGGCAGCTTTAAATGCTCTACCCATTATATTCTGTGATTAAATCTGATATTTAGCAATGAACCCCCAGGACCATGAATTGCTAAAATCTGAGGAAGCTCCAAGGACAGTAACAGAATGTTCCCAATGAAAGAGTTTACTTCACAGGTAGCTTAGCAGAAGACAGCCCCCCTTTCAGGTCTTGTCTTTGCTGCTAGATTAGTATGTGGAAGTTCCTTCCATACCCAAGAAGATCTCTGCCATAGTCTAATTAAGAGCCTTCTCCCAAACTTGTTAGGAATAATGGGCTTTGTTCCTTATTCCTTGTACAGTTCACTGAACTGCCCCATCAAGTTGCTCCACAGTTCCCTGGCTATGGGCTGTAAGATGAGCTTTGGGGGAGTGGAAGACCAGCCAGGATTTCCATCCCTTTCCTTCCTGGAGGCTGAGGCAGGGAAAGAAAAGTCTCAGCAGGTTGGATGTCTCTTCTGTTCACCCTGTGGTATCTCAGCAGGGGCTTTTTGCTGCAGTTAGCATGTCTTTCTTTGCAGGACAGAGAAGGCAGCTTGGCTAGGGCTTCCTCACCACAAACTTTCCCATCTTTGCCACACAGGGATTGGAGTTATTTAGAGTAATTTGTCTGATTCTTTGATTTGCTGGGAAGTTCTTGTTGACCTGCCTGGGCATGGCTAGTGCTGATTTTTAAAATGTTGAAAGCTTTAGAAGAGGTAGTATTAAAAAAGGAGACATTCAGAGATGGTAAGAATTGCTGATGGAGAGGCTGGGCAGGCAGCAAAGATACCAGCCTGAGTCTACCAATGTGTCCTGGTCCCCAGGGCAAAAAAGGATGCCATGTGAGGGTCTGAGCACAGGAAGGGAGCTCTCCTACTTGTAAGTCTACTTGTTTTAAATACTTATCTCCAGGCAGCCCACGTTCTCTTGGTGGTAAAACATGTTTCTCTTCCTTAATACCTAATTCTCCTTCCCATCACAACTGAGCCCTGAATGTTAATCCTGGGATGCTTATTTTGGCTCAGTTAATGGTTCTACTGGGGAAAAATGGAGGAAAAGATGAGAGCCAGAATTAAAGAGATATACTTCTTTTCTATAAAATAAACCATGTGGGAAGGTAGAAAAAGATTGTGAAAAGTTTGTGACTCTGTCATTTTAAGAAAATTTTCTGGATCATTCTTTCTCACTCTCACTCTCTGTCTTACAAATTAAATACTGTTAACCATTTCCCCTTTCCAAGAATCCTTAGCCCCTGGAACTCTACACTCATTAGGTTTTACTTTCATCTGTTGGGTTGTTCCTATTTTATTTCTGTCTCTGGTTCCTCTTCCCTCACTTGTCTACTAAATTCTAGTGTCTCCCACAGTTGTTCTTAGCCCTTTACCAGTCTTCTGAGTTTTTTTCTCTCATTTCCCTATTGATGACTTTCAAACCTATATTTCCAAGCTGAGAGTATATTTTGGATGTCAAGTTCAGAAATTCCACTTCTTTCCAAGGAGATAACTCTATCTCTGTGATTTTCAGACTTAGAGAGAAAACACCTCAAGTGCTTAATTCATCCCCACTCCCCAAACCAGCTGTCTCTCCTTTATTGCTTCACAATTATGAACAAGCAAACCCAGAAATATTGGAAAGCTTTCTTAACCCATACTACATCTAACACTACATCCAAACATCACCAAGTCCTAGTAATGCTACCATCTACACAGAACATGACTCTACTTCTCCACTGATGAGCACTTGTCACCCAGGAGGGGGCAGCACTTGTGAGTCTTCCAGGGAGACTAGTGTTTTGGCACATCTTCAAAACAACATTGTGTAAGTGTATAGCCAACATGCATTTGGAGGAAATTGCAAAGAAGAAATACTCAAGTTTTTAGGATAAGGTTCGTAGATATAGGGAGCAGAAGAATAAAGATCACTAGATGCTGAGAAATGTAAAGGGAGAATGGGGAGATTCAATAATGGTGCCAAACTAGATACAAAGAATAAGTTCCAATGTTTCACAGCACTGTAGGGTGACCATAGTTTACAATAACTTCTTATATATTTTATAAAGAACAAAAAGAGATTGAAGTTTCCCAGTGCCAAAAGAGATGAGTGATTTTATCATCACTATATAGATGTATCAAATCATTACACTATATTCTAAAACTATGTACAAATTTTAATGTCAATTATGACAGAAACAAATTAAAATTTTTTTAATAAGTGGTGATCATATTATTTCACGTTGCAAGAATTAGAAGATAAAAGTCAGTGAGCTGGCCACCTTTTTTGTAAATAAAGTTTTATTGGAACAAAGCTATGCCCATTCACTTAAGTGCTGGCCATGACCACTTTCATACAAAGGCAGCAGAGTTCACTGCTGTAACACACACTAACTGGCCTGCCTGGTCTAAAACATCCACTACCTAGCTTTTTAAAGAAATGTTTGCTAAACCCCTATTCTATTGTCCTAAACAATTTAGCTCCAAGGCCACACATCTGTTTCCTTAGAGAATTACATGCCATATAGTTTAGCATTTTTATTTTTAAACAGCAAATTGTCTATTCCTAGCTGTATATATTTAAGGGGCACAAAGTAATGCTATGATATATGAATGTGATGTGGATTAATTAAATCAACCAATTGACACAACCACTACCTCAGATACTTACTTTTGTATTAGAGATTTATTTTCAGCAATTTTGAAATGTACATCATTATTTACCCTGCTGTGGAATATACATCAGAAAAAAAACAACTTTTTCTTTCTGTCTAACTGAAGTTTTGTGCTCACTGATTCTCATCTTCTCATCCCCCTTATTCTACCTCTGGTAAATGCTCTTCTCTTTGTTTCCCTGCATTTAATTGTCTTACATTCCATGTATCAGTGAGAACACATGGTATTTATCTATCTGTGCCTGGTTTATTTCACTGATATAAATGTTCTCCAATTCTATCTATATAGTTGCACATAACAAAACTTTCTTTTCAGGCTCAATAATATACCATCATATCTATCTATCCATATCACATTTTCTTTATCCATTCATCTTTTAATAGACACTTAGATTATGAATGCACATTTATCTATGAATGTTAATGGTGTAACATCACTAAAAATTAGGGAAACGCAAATTAAAACCATAATGAAGAACACTTCAGGCCTGTCAGAATGGGTGTTAGTAAAAAATGTCTAGGACAAAAAGAAGGGAACTTTTGGAAACTCAATGGGAATATAAATTAGTACAGCCGTTACTGAAAACTATATACAGTCTTCTCCAAAAACTAAAAACAGAAATACCATATGACTCATTGCTCAAAAATCAAAACCACTTTGCTAAAGAGATGTCTGTACTCTCATGTTCATTGCAACATTATCCGCAATAGCCAAGCAATGGAATCAATCTAAATGTCTATTCATATGTGAAATTATTTATCTGCTGTAAGTAGATCATGCCCTTTGGTAGGGTTGAGAGGATACAGTTGAGGCAAGGAAGTGTTCTTATAGCCATAGTGATTTATCAAACTATTCTTTCCAATCACTTAATGTTTCTGATTGCCAGAGCATCTAAGACATAAAATTATCTTCATCTGGCTCCATTTCCATGGATGTGTTAGAAACCTAGTGAGGTTTCACCTACCTCATTACTAGATACTGCCCAACTGGCTCCACTTAATTTTGTTCTGATCTCATGATATCCTAGTGGACATTCCTTCCTTAAGTCTTGACATTTTTCAAACCATTCTGCACAATTAAGACAAAATCTTTTCTAAAAGTATATCTAGTCCTGTCATTCACTTGACAAGACACATTGTAGAATTTAGGGAACTCTCACTGTGTTCTAAAATCCATAACATCACTTCCCTTTAAAAACAGTCTAAACTGCAACATGGCTCACCTAGCAATTACTTGTTGCCATCCAGTCTAGCCTACAGCCTCATATCCTGCCATGCTCCCTTTTTCTTAATAACTTCAATGTACTCAATCTCTCTAAATTTCCAGAAGTTTCATAACATGGGCCTTTATAAATTATTTTCCGTACTTGTCTTTATCTAGCTAACTTCAATGTAGCCTTCATATATCAGTGTAAACATCACTCTTTCAACTGGGCTCTGTCTGTCTCCTAGGAAAGATTAATCATACTCAATATACCATACTTGTCTTTTTATAGCACCAACCATTCTCACTGTTACCATTTGTTTAATTGTCCTGAAGTTCCATAAAGACAGGGCTCATGATTAGTTTATGTCCCTGGAGCCTAACTGGCAATTAGCATGTGCTTAACTCAAATATTTAGTGAAAGAGTAAATACATGATTGAATGCCTATATGATTGTATGGATGAATGATTCAGTAGTTTTCCTTTGCTGCTCATTACCTCCAGTCTCCATATATAACTGGTAACCAAGCCTGGTATGCTACAATTTTCACCATCTCTTGTATGATTTTCTTCTTATACTTGTTAGGACAATGATCTCTTATTTGCCTTTGGTATGGCATTTCATTCATTCTCCATGCAGACATTTGAAAGAAATATCTATGCCTGTTCCTTTATATGAACATCAGACTCTTCTACTTGATCAATTTCTGCAGTTCCACGTCTTGCTTTCCCTCCTCATTACCCAGCAATGCTGCATTAGAGTTCTTCAGAATCTTCCAGGATGCGTCATGTCTTACAGCTTCTCTCCAGGTTTTCTCTATTTCACCCTGTTTTGTGCTTCTGGAAAATTCCCTGTGAACTTTTCAAGACTCAGGTCAACATTTTTCTGAAGAAATGTTCTGAACGCTCTTTTTTGTGCTCTAGATGAAAAGATGACTGCTATAGTACTATCATCACTTGGTTGTCATTGTTTTTGCATTTGTTTGCCTCAGTCTTTCCATTCTTGAGAGTAAGATCTGACCTATTTATATCCCCAGCAACTGGTTCACTTTTTGCTAAAAAGTGGAATGAATGGAGGTGATCTCTAAAATCCCTGCTGACTACAATATTCCATGCATTAAAAGAACTACTCCAAGAGTTCTCCCTTTTCTTGTTTGAAAGCCTGGACAACCTAGGTCTAAGTTCAGCATGGGATATATTATTATGAATCCATAGCCTATTTGATAGGGCCTCTTTCCTTGCTTATTTTTGCTTCAAATCTTTTTCTGAAAAGTGAAATATACTTTTGAACTCATTTCTACTTTTTAATCATACAGATCTTTTCCTTTATCCTGATACCAACCCCTAGGAAGGAGGCTTCCAATTGGAGCAAAACAATGGTTTATGGAGAGGGACTTTGGTGTCATTGGTTGTTTTAGGTCAACATGGCTGAGATGTCAGCATGGACTAGGGGAGAGGAGTATGGAGGTAGAAGGGGGTAATGAGGACTAGTTCTAGAAACAGTGATCCTCTGAGTAGTTATATAACATAGTAAGTAATAGTTCACTCTCAGATGCCAAGATGGCATTTCAAGAGAGTTGGTCCCATGGAAGGAGCCTAGCGGAAATTCTTCAAACTCAGCAGAAAGCTCCTCGGGACAAGGGCTGTTGTTTGTTGCTTAAGGGAAACATAGGGTTATGGATGAAAATATGGGGCTAAGGTCTAGCTCGATATCTCTCATACTTAGAGGCAAAACTCAGAGCTCCAGTCCCAATGAAAAGGTAAGTAAAAATTAAGAACTAAGGTTGAGTTAAGGGGAGAATTGTCTTTCTAGAGCACAGAGGATTTTAGGGGTACCCAGGCACTCGCTAAAGAAGCATTCAGTTAAGGGTGAAAGACTAAATCTGGACCCTACTTACTGTTGGAGACAGGGCCCCAAATATCACCATTTTCTGTCTCTCATTGGTCAGGGATGTACTAAATCAGCCTAAGTCTTAGAGTTCTTTAAAATATTTATAATCAATATTTAATATTCAAGGTTTAGAAATCCCAAATGGCCGCAAACATGCAATACTAATCATGGAAATAGAAATGTAAATCACGATGAAATAGCTATGGGGAGTGTCAAATTGGAATTAATATTTTAAAATTTTAATACAATCATCAATGCTGATGAAGGAACAGTTAGAACTCCCTACTCATGGCTGATTTAGGATTGGTACAAGCTTTATAAGGAAGTAATTTGAACATTTATGTGAAACTCCTTAAAAGTTCATTCTTATAGCTCATATTTATTGCTTTGTTTTTCATCCTTGTTTCTGCCTTTTGTGTGCTGAATACTGTTCAAATTTTTTTTGGATGTTTACCTTTTTTAAAAAGACAATGTATGTTAGGGAAAACTGACCCCCTCTCTCCCTTCCTAGGTGTCTCTGGTTGATTTAAGCCAATCAAAACGTCTCAAGTGCTGATTCAGTGTTCATGTGTGGTTGAGCATAGGACCTATATTCAAATCGGGGTGAAAGGTGAGACTCTTGCTGGGAATGCAGAAACAGAAATGTACTCTCATCCACAGGATGAGGTCAAAGACTTCAGTTGTCCTATTCGTGGTTGTTAGCCTTCCTAGTTTGAGTTTAATTTTCTGCTATTTGTCCCTGAAATCAGGCCAACTTTGACCCTCTAATTTCACTTCTAGGAATCTACTCTAGTAAAGTAACTATAAATTCATACAAAAAAACTTAAGTACACTATGATTTATAAAAGAAAAATAGGAAACAGGCTACATAAATATCTTCAAATGGATAAATGTTAAATAAATTATATTGTGCTCATAGGAGGAAATTTTATGAAACTATTACAAATCATGTTTCTGAAGAATATTTAATGACCTTGGAAAATGGCCACAGTGTAGCCCAAAGTATAAAAAATAAGATGTAAAATTGGATTCACATAATGTGATCCCATTATCTTATTTACATATAGAGAGATTGGAAGGAAACACACCAGAATATTAACAGTTGTTTATGGGTCATTTTTACTACCCTCTTTATAGGTTTTGAGCATTTAATTTTTTTAAAATGTGCACATATCACTTTTATAATCAGAGGAAAATTCAGTGAACATGACCAACAATTTTATAGTTTTGACCCTTTGACAGAGATCCCAAAGGGTGAGAATGTGCTCATTATTTGTTTTGCTGAGACATATATTACAATCATGCCCCAGGAGACTGTTATGAGGGAACTCACTTCTAAACTCTGCTCCCCTTCACATAGGCCAGGCATTTTATGGTGAGAAATTGGATTTGGTTGGAGCTAGGGCAAAATTTGTTACCCAATGTATCAGCACATACTTCTTACCTAGAGAACAGACTCAGCGGCCTAGTTCTCCTTCCTGGTGCCAAGCTGAATCTGAATTTGCGTCTCCTCTTTCCAGACTCTCCTCCCTCTCCCCTTATGATGCTCAGGTCTAGGGCTGTCTCTGCATTCTACAGATGGGAAGCAGAAATGCTCTGGGAAGTGACTCACCCACAGCCAGACTGTAATACAGCCATAAAGAAATGCTTTGGAACCAGGAACATCTGCTGCTCCATTTAGGTGCTCAGTCCCCAAGGAAGCTTATCACTTGGAACTATTTCCAACAGTGAGGCACTGAGGGCAACACCCACCACCTAGAAGACCCTGGCCACCATTGTTCTTCCACCCTAGTCCCCAGAGGAAAAGCTCTAGCATTTGAAGATTTGAAGATGGAAAACCAGCAAACTCTGGTTCTCCATCCAAATCCAGAAAAGGTCATATGCATGGGCAATATGTCCTTTCTATAGGATTGAGGTTCTGGGACTTGTGTGTAAGGCTTGTGATCTTTTCTTTCTTCTGTTTCTCATCTCCTTGTCTTTCTCTTCCTTCTTTTTTCCCCTCATATCCTTATCCTCGTCTCCCTTTTTAAGTATCATTAATGGCACTTGCTGCTTAAAACTTCACTAATGGATTGGAAGAGCATTCCATTGTCTGAAAGAGATATTCACCTTTCCAATTATACCTGTGACCGAAGCACACAGTTGACTGAGCCCCTTTGTACACTTGCCTTTGGGATTTGGCACTATTCCATTTTCATCATCATCATCCCCCTATCACAGCACAGGGCATTTGGAGCCTCTTTTCTAGTTTATTTTTCTCCAAGAGCCAGTTTTTTTCCAGATGAGGCCAACGTCAGCTAAAACTTATAGTGGGCTTAGAGTGAGGATGCTGTTAAATTCTGCAGTTTCTTGGACCACACTCTATTATGCTTCATGCTTTCTATTCCTTTTTTAAAAACTATGATGTATGAAAATGAACCTTATGGTTATTATAGTACCCAGGCAATGCCAATGCTCAATGGCATTCTTAGAGTTGTATCAAAAGATCATCTCACTGACTTCACCTCCTTCTCTGAGCCCTGAAGTTCTCAATGCAAAAAGTGTGCCTTAAAGAAAGACTCAGCATAGTCAGCATAGTCAAGATAACAGGCCACTGTCTGCATACTCTGCCTTCATAGAAAGAAAATGTCAAAGCTGCAATCTTTAGGCCCTGGATGCTTTGCAATGTGTCCTTTCTAGATCAGGCACAACCACATCCATGGCTGTTCTCCTATGTGTTTGTGAACCTGGTCAATCTGGACTGGAATGTCCAGTAGCTACCGACTGGGGCTAACAGCAGTTCCTTGCTCAAAGTTCTCATGGCCATGCGTGTTACTCACACTTTCCAAAGTTGAAACTGCTGTATGGAGCCTCATGAACGTCCCCAGGGGTTGCTGGAAGCACTGGGTCCTTCCTGCTATCCATGGGTTGCCCACACCTTGGTTTGTAGTTTCTGTATATCTCGAGTACTCAGCAGAACTTTTAAGGTTTTGGAAGCCCCTGCTGCATGCATTCAACCTTCCAATATTTATTGAGTGTCATTACATGCCAGGCTGAGTGTGAGATGTTTTCATTTATCTCAACTGGTCGTCAGTATTTATAATCATTAGCCAATTTTATAGATGAAGAAACTGAGCAGGAGAAAAGGTAAAGGACTTGCTCAAGAGTCACTCAGGCATGAGGAAGTATGGATTCAAGTTGAGATCAACTTTACCCTAAGACAGTACAGTGTGTATCTTTCCTTGTAGGACATGTCTCTGGTCAATAGTCCCATTTGTAAAGAAATGTCTCATATTGAATTTTTCTTCCTACATATTAAGCATTTATGCCTCATTTTCTAGTAGGTGGAGTCTCATAGATGTTTGGCTAAGTAAAATGATAGTAGACGAGAACACACGATCTACCAGTCAGTTTCCTTTCTCCCTATTCTTTTTACTCCTCCTGTATCTCCACTCATGCTTGGAGCATTAGGTAGGGATCAATATTTTCTTGAGATTGATGGATTTGAATCATGTTTCTGTCTCTGGCTTTGTGACCTTGGGAAAGATACTTCTGAGTTTCAGTTTTCACATCTCTAAGATAGGGATAATAATCATACCTCACTCATAAGTTTGTGATTGTGACATACAATTATGTATGTACAGAGTTTATTACTGGGTACATGCTGAATGCACAATAATTTGATCATTTGTATTACTAATAAATAGCAAAGGGGATGGGTATACAAACTGATGCAACTACTTTGAAGAGCAATTTAGTTATCTTTAGTAAAGGCAAAGATATATATGTTCTATGACCTAGAAACTCATCTAGGCATATGCTTCTGTATGTACAAGAAAAAAAAATATATATGTTCATGCCAGCATCATTCGTAGTCACAAGAAGTTGAAATTGAAAATAAGCCACATATTCATTTATAGGAGAATGAATAAACCCTGTATATGCACACAGTGAAACACTGCACATCAGTGAAGATGAGGGAGCTAGAGCTGCATGGATCAACCTAAATGAATCCCCAGAATATGATGTTGAGAAAAAACAGCACAACAGAGAATTGTGGAAGAAAATAGACAGAATATTAGATTTAAGAGATGCAAAACAACAACTAAACATTGGTAAAGTGTATGTGAGGAAAGCATGAAGAAGTGATAAATACTACCTTCAGGAAGCTGGCAAAGGGAGGGGTATACAAAGGCACAAGTTTATTAGAATATTTTCTTTCTCTGGCTGAGTGGAGGCTGCATGGGAGTAGTAGGCAGAATTCTAAGAGGGTCCTCAAGATTTCTGCCACCTGGTACACACCCACTCTCTCTCTGAGTTCTTCACATATAAAATCTCTTCTGCTGTGAAGAGATTTTGCAGATGTAGTTAAGATCTCAAACTACTTGACTTTAAGATAGGCCTTAAGATTATCCTAGATGGGCCTAAAACAATCAGCTGAGCCTCCTTAAAAGGGCCTGGGCTCTTCCTAGTGAAAGAGATTTGCAGCCTGGGAGCAATTTGACAGGAGGGAGACTTTTTATTTTCTTTTCTGCTTCTGGCTTGAAGATGAAGGGGGGCACTGTGACAAGGAGCTGAGCATGGCTTCTAGATGCTGAAGGTGGTCCCAGATGACAGCCAGCAAGGAAACAGAGACTTTGGTCTTACGATGGCCAGGAACTTAATTCTGTTAGAAACCCAAGTTAGCCTGGAAAAGGATTGAAACCATAGATGAGATAAATAACGAATTTGCAGAATACCTGATCTGAAGGTCATAAGACCTGAACAAATAAGTCTCCACACTAGGCTTGAACTTATCACCTATAGAATTGTGAGGTAATCACTAAGTATTGTTTTAAGTTTGTCATGCAATAACAAAACTAATACATGTAGGAACTCAACATTATTTTTGTATACATTTTATACACTTTGTACTTTTCATAATACTTATTCAAAGCAGCTAGAGTAGGTTTCAGAGTTCTAGTCCTGTCCTGGACCTTGAAAACTATTAGTTGAAAAAGAACCTTTGTGCCTAGCACAGCATAAAAACCCACTAAACATTGAATTTACACAGTGTCAGTGTGGACAATTTGAGGGTTATTCAACAGCTAAGCTAAGCAAGGTCTACTGTGGATGAATTAAGTGTGGATTGTGAGAGTCAAAGCTGTTATGGAACCAGATGAGTGGGGCTCTGGGAGATTTTCCAAAATATATGGAATCTAAACTGATTTTTTATCACTGGTCAGAAGTTCTTAGGTTGTTACTTTTCTTTGAGTGAGTGGTAGATTGGCTAGGAGGAGACAGAGAGAGGAGGGGCAGAGGCCTCCCAGCAATGGCTGGGCTGTTGAGGACATATTGGCATCCTGGAAAAAGGCTCCCAGACTCCAGAAATTATAAGAGCCACTAGCTTCCCCTACCTCCTCCACCTAGTCCACATCTTCTCCAGACTCTTCCTGCTTTCAAAAAGTGACTGCTAGAGCTACAGGCCCAAGGCCACCTAAGGTTCTCAGGATTTGGGCCTGGAATGATCAAGTCAGGGTATAGTTAATGGAATAAATGAGCATGTGACTTTCCCTCAGCAGTCACAGGCCACCACACCCACCTGCCTGCTGCATGGCTCTGCCAAGATGTCCCACTAGCAATCAAACTCGACATTGCCTCAGACGAGCTCATTAATTTACCTGCCTCTACCTCCCTCATGGCCCATGATGAATCTGCTTCCGTGTATAATACCACTGCTCAATTAGTTTTTCCATTTGCCACTTAGGACTAATCCAATCAATTCAGTTGCTTTCCATACTTGGTTTCATTTGCCTGTATACACCTTGGAATTTGTCGCCTCCTTTTTCTACCCCGTTTTGGTTTAAGAGTTCTCTATTTGTACATAAACCTTACAGACAAGTTTACACTTAGATGTTGTAAGTCTCATATTTATCCAGACTAATGAAGTTTTCCCCCTTTCTTCCTCTTGTCCTTTCCCTTTTCTCTCCCACATCTCTCTCTCCCTACAAACGTGGGTTTTTTTTTCTCTGAACCATTGGAGAGCAAGTTCAAGAGTCACATTCCTTTACAACCAAACACTTCACTGTGTGTTTCCTAAGAACGAGAACATTTCTTATGCAATTACAATACAAAAAGGAAAATCAGAAATTTTCACATGGTTATAACTGTTGTTTTATTTTACATATTTCAGTTCTTTCAATTACCTGAATAATGTTGACTTCATTGTCATTATGTAGACAAATTCACATATCAAGGCTGCTTATACCCTTATCAAGGCATAAGTTTATTGGCGCAAAAAATCCTCTCATGTTCTTCTCCAGTCAATACTTCCAGTTCTCAGAGGAAAAAATTTTTTCTGATATTTCACCCCAAATCAATTTTTCATATTCTAGGACTTCATGTAAAACATACAAAACAGATTTGTCTCTCCATTCTTTTTGCTCCCATTTTTTTTTCCACTTGTACTTTCTTTTTTTCTACAGACATTACCATCCAGGAATCTGAGACTTACCCGAGATTCCTTTTTGTTTTCTATTAATCAACAAGTCCAGTTGATTCTGCCCTAAACCACCCTTTATACTTTATTCTTTACTCTCCATCTCTTTTTACCTTGACTATCTGTTGCCTGACTGTGCCACTGCTCCTACCTGTGGTTCTTGTCCCATCTCACACCACTAGAAGACGTTCCCCATAATGGTGCATGCTAACGCGACCAGAGTGAAATTTCAAGCATCAGCTCACATTTGAAAGCTGAGTTTTTAGCATTTGATATATCAATGGCCCTTCATGATCCAGCCCCTCATCTCTCTCCTGTCACTCTTCTTTCTCCCCCTCACTCTACAGTCATTTTCCTCTCACCATCTAGCTTTTCTTAGAATCATTTTCAATCATTGTTCCAGAATAATCCTCCAGATCCATTGACAAGTGTTGCCACCTCTGTGAAGTCTTCTCAAAGCCCTTCTCTAAGGTAAAATAAATGACATTTGCACAATGGTACATATCACACTGTATGTGATGATTGCTTTATTTACCCCTCTACTAGACTATGGCTTTCTTGAGGGTGGAAACCTTTCTTTTCTCTTTTTCTTTTTCTGGTTTATAGTGCTTTGTAGGGTAGTAGTCCATTGAGTGTGCTTAGTCAACACATTTTTTGTGGTTGTTGAAATAGTGTATTAAAAGTACAGTCAAATTCTGCTCTTATGCAATATTTAAAAACTGGAAATTCTAGCTTTATAAAATGAAAGTGACTGACTGGTAAAGAAGAAGATCTGAAGGATGTTTATGAGCCTTTTATATGCTTTTTATTAGGTCTGAGTACCTCCTAATTCATTAATAATGAGGAAAAGGAAGAAAGCTGGCAAACTTTTCTTTAACCTCAAATTTTTATTAAAACAGAATATGTTTTTCCCCTGAAATAGTTTCTGTGTAAAGCATAGTTAGAGTTTGTCTGTAAAACCAATATTCAGGAAATGACTTGGGTCTTGACCTGGTCCATAAAAATGGGGTAATACAGCTGTGGGTCCCTGGGGAGCCCATCTGCCTCTCTCACGCATTCTCCTGATGAAGGGTTGATCCAGCTACAGGTAGAAAAGGATGCATCTCCGCATCTCAGTGTGTGCGAAACAGAACTCACCATCTTTCCTCTCAACCCAGCGCCACCTCCTGTGTTGACTATTTTTGCCACCTGGGCTCAAATCCTCCCTCTTTGCTTCTCCTCTTTGCCAACTACCGTCTGTCATCTGTTCTGCCTTCCTGTTATCTCTCACATTGGCCCCTCCTCTGTTCCCATCGCTGCTGCCCTAATTCAGGTGCTTATTACCTCTTGCTTTCCAAGCAATAACCTCCCAAATGGTCTCTCTGCCTCACTCAAATCAGTTGTACATATCAAGTTAATCTGCCTGAAGTACAGCTTTCATCACGTGCTAGCCCTGCTAAAACCTTTCGGTAGCTCCTCTATTCCCTGCAGAATAAAGTTCACATTCATTCGAGGTGTGGCCTTTGCAACATTATTTCTCATTATTCCTTTCATGTTCCTCTGGCTTCAACTAAATCAAACTGCTTTTTCTTTATTCACTCATTCAGTGACTCAGTGGGTATTTATTGAACCTCTGGCCAGGGCACTGAGGACACTGAAATGAAAGGCTGCATTTCTGATCTCAAGCAGCTTCCAAATCCCACCCTTTCCCACCTCTGGGCTTTTAACTTTTCTGTCCCCATTGCCAGCAATGCTCTTCTCTCCACCCTCATCAACAACTCTCCAGATTCCATTCATGCTTCAATGCCTCCCTTTCCCTGCAAAGATCACTTTCCTTCAGAAGCTTCATTTTGGCCTTTTTCTCTCTCTAAGCTGGAAGAAATCAATTTCTCCTCTCAAAGGTTATAGCACTTCACCTGCCTTCTCTTAAGGCTGTTTCTCATTTCTCTTCAAAACAATATGTTCCCAAGCAAAGGCTCTGCATCAGTTTCACCTGTACATCTAACAGTATTCAATACAATGTGGTGCAGATACTAATTGCTCAATTAAATTTAATCAGGTGAACGAGCTTTCCAGAGTTACACCATGTAAATGAGGCTTCCCAGAACTTAACTTTTAGACTGGAAAACAGACCTTTCCTGTGCTTTGCTCCTAACTGTTCAAAAGACTCTGGCCTTTTCACTATTCATGCATTTTTTTTGTGCTCCACATGAATGCCCAAGCCCACATGGCTAAGTCAATGCAAAGAGCCATCTAGGTTCCACCAGAAGCCTTCTGACTTTCTATTCCTGAGGCTATGCTGGTTCAAGAACAGTGTGGTGCTCTGATCTCTGAGGACCTATATTACACAGGGTTTATTCTGCCCTCTCCTGATGGAATGGTGGGCTCCATCATCCAGTGCCCGGGATGGCAAAGACAAAGCTCATCTGTACCCAGGAGACAGACATAAGGTAAAGCTTGGACAGATGCTCCAGCCTTGCACTCAAGGTCATAGGGCAGCTGTCTGGGTGGCCAGAACCACAGGCTGCAGGTATTCTAGGACATGCCAGGCCCCCAGACACACTCACAGTCTGGAGCAAATCTGTAAGCATGAAGGAACTGGAGTTGGTTCAAGCTAAACTCGTATTTCTTTGCATTAGGACCTGGTTCCACTACTCTTTCAGTCTCAGCAGCCCCACATCTCTAGGTACAGCCTCTATTCTCCTCATAACTGACTACTCATGGTATTCATGCACACTTTCACTCATGCCTCTGAACCTCTATCTAATATATACCTCCTTACTCCCTGTCCAACTCCCCACCTGTGGAAATTCTCTGTCTTCAAAGCCCTATTCAAATGCCACAGCTGTTCCTAGAGTAACTTATTCAAAATGCATGACTGCTTTCCATAGTTTTAGTGCTCATTTTATTCTGCTCTTACAGATATTTGTGAGTCTGTCTCCTTTGACAGGTTATAAGAACCTTTCTGAATAGCCACATTTTATTCAGTTATGCATCCCCAAAGCCTAGCATAGCCCCCCAGGACAAAGTAACCTTGTAGCTGTCTAGTACACATTTATTAAATGGATGTACTGTTCAATGGGATTGATGTGCTTCCTGGCAGATATTCTATTTCCTGGAAGAATGAAGCAAACATGAATACCAAGTCCCCTGGTATTCATGTTTGTCTGTCCTGTCTATGCCCTGGATCCAAGGGTGTTTCTGTTTGTTTAGGATGGGCTCCTCTAGCTAGTTCTCCAACTGGTTATCTCTCTACTCCAAGTAACAGGATACAGTCCCCAGGATGCAGACCCAATTCTGTGAGTTCCTTTCTCTCCTTACTCCCTCATCTCATTCCTCCTTCTGACAGTTTAGGACTCACTTGTTCCCCATCACTAATTTCTTTTAACTTGGTAATCAGTCAGTGGATAACGTTGCTCTGAGAATCAGTGAGGACAGGCCCAGCCCTGGGAAGAGGCATCCACCCTCTTTGCCTTGCACGTTTTTTATCCAACATGAGAACAGCATATGGTACTTACACTGTTTCCATGGGTCTCATGTGCCTTTAGCTGATTCCCAACAAAACTAAATTTCTTGATGGAAAGGATTGCCTTTATAATATTTGAGTATCCATACCAAGGTACTAAGCATACATTAACTACACAATAAACATTGTTGAATTTTATACACCAAACTCCAACCTGTACATCTATTTGGATTATAGTCATCAAAGTAAAACATTTTGGTCTGTAATTAAACCATATTCACTGCAATATTATTTGTAAGAGCAAATAACCTGCAACTGTGTCCAACAAAGCAGTGCAAGATGGTGTATAACCATGGCAGAATATTACAGAGTTATTAAAATGGTTATTATAGTGTTGATGGAGCACTGTGGAAACATTTATGATAGACTAGTAACTGGTAAAAGAACAAAAAGACTCTAAAGCCTTACTTTTAATTGTTACTATGCATCATGACAAATCTAGGAAGGTGGTTTGCAAATCTGAACCTAGTACTAATGCTGCAGTGATTTTTTTCTATGTCTTTAAGGTGGCAACTATTTCACCTTTTGAGTTAAAAGTTAAAATCTAGGAAGGTGGTTTGCAAATCTGAACCTAGTACTAATGCTGCAGTGATTTTTTTCTATGTCTTTAAGGTAGTAACTATTTCATCTTTTGAGTTAAAAGTTAAAATCTAGGAAGGTGGTTTGCAAATCTGAACCTAGTACTAATGCTGCAGTGATTTTTTTCTATGTCTTTAAGATGGCAACTATTTCATCTTTTGAGTTAAAAGTTATATACACATATAATTACTACAAAAATACACAAGTCATTTTGCTTGTAATTTTAGACCCTTAGTAATGAGAAGTCCAGCCAGCAAAAGCAGGGAAGCATAAAAAGGTGCCTTTAATCAAGGCAAATGTCCTATGCTTTTCATACTTTTTCCAAATGAATTTTGATAATGGTGGTGATATTGTTAATCAAGAAACTATTTATTTTACTGTTCTAATGAACTCTGCAAATCACTCCAGAGCCTGAAAATAACCATGGGGCCCTATGAAAAATATGACAACTTTAATAAGGCTAGGAATTTCAGGGAGGGGTTCCAACCCCACCAGGTAAAGGGCTGACTCCTGACAGTATGGTACATGAATACAGAGTGAGGGAGATGGTGGCAGAAACAGAAAGGCTGGATTCTGTTCTCAGACTGGTATTAAAGACCCATGACATTTTAGGAAAGCCACTTAAACTACATAGGTAATTTCCTTCATCCAGCTGGTCAGCCAACTTTATTCAACAAAAACACATTGAGTTCCTACTGGGTGGCAGCATTGAACGCAGCACTGGGCCCTCCTTGATTTCTGCCAGAACTAGTTCACAGGAATAGTGGGAGGATCAAATGAAATAATGCATGTTGGAAGCTTTGTAGGAAAGTGGCACTAAATAAATATGAGCTATTATTAAGAAGCATAGGAGCATAGCTGGTCTGGATAGTTCCACAATGCTAACAGCTGATTCAGATCTAACCAAAATTGAGACAATCAGCTACTAACAAAGCCGGGGAAAAACAAAGCCCTGATTGAAATGGGCTGCAGCTGACTTCTCCAATTCCCCCAGCTGGACTCATTCAGGTTCTACAGCAAACTGTTTCTAAGTCTATCAGAGCACTGGTGGTCACCCTGCCTGGGAAACAAGTCCTCTGACTGCACCTGCTTCCCCTTCTACAAGCACCTCATCCTCCAGGGCTGCGGAATGATTGTTTGCTAAAGTTGAGGGTCTTATATGTTTAGTGTGAGTGTGTGTGAGTCAGAGAGAGAGAGAGAGAGAGAGAGACAGAGACAGAGACAGAGGAATAGGGTTGGGATGGGGGATGGGGGAAAGAGAATGAGCAAATGACAGGGAGAGAATTTTCTATCTTGATCAATAATCTTTGCCCTAAAATGTATGGGTAGAATTCTATTTCCAAGCTAACTACCATTTTCTTGAAAGACACAAAATACCTTTATACATTGCCAGTTTTAAAAGGATATTGGCCTTTTCCTGAATATAGTTGTTCTTAATTTGGCTAAAAATAAGATGAGTCAGTTTAAAATCTCATTGGGAATAGGGAGACGACAGAGTGGAATATTATCAGCAGAAAAGAAGAGCTTGGTGAGTAATGATGGGAGAACCAATGCAGCCCAAGCTACCAGAGAATCCTGGTGGACGAGGCACTTGCTGATCCCTATCTCCTCCTTCTTACTCATGCATCTAAGAAATGCAGCAATGGGATTGTGGAGGTAGAACTGAGCCAAGTTCTCAGTCCTCCCTTCTGAGAGTCAAAGGGCTTAGAAATATTACTCACAGATGGGGGAATTTCGCTTAATGAGTCAATAACATCAGTTTCAGTTTTTATTGCTGTTACTAAGTAAGTTCATTATTTATAAGCCTGATATCCTCTCTGAAACTCACAGTTAATGTTGGGTAGGCACAGGGACATAGAAGTGTCACAGGTAACAATGGTGGAGCTGTGTTGGCGCCTCTTCAATTTACCCACAGCTATGCTGGTGTTTAAAGTAGAAGGGTTCACAGTCTCCATGACTAGGCTGCTAGAAACGTTCAGGTGTTTTAAAAATGAATTCCAGATTATAACAATAATGGAAATAATAATAGTAACAAAGACCTGTTATTATTCTTGTAATACTAACACAATTAGCCTGAGGGTTTACTATGTCTAGATAGAGCAGTGGTGGTGAACCTGTGGCACACTTGCTTTTGTTTTTCTCTTAAGATAAAAGATGTTAATATATGAATTGCACTTTCTAAACTAAAACGTCAATATTCAGCTTTAACTGCAGTGTTAGCACTTTGTAATAAATAAGTGGATTTGGGCACTCTTCTCTAAGAGGTTCGCCATCCCTGAGATGGAGAGTCAAGATTTGTTGCTGTGAGTTCTGTAGAGTCACAGAATTAATCAGTGGTGGAATGAGGCTTCAATTCCTAAGTGAAGAACTTTGAATTCATTAGGAAGTGGTCATATTGGACAATGATGTGTCCACGTGCCAGCTATTGACTTAGCATCTACCATAGGAGAAGTCCTGGGCTAGGGTTGTAAAAAGTTTCACATCCTGTTCTACTTCTCAGCAAGCTTCTGTGGGTGACACTAAAGAGCTTAAGACATACGTTTCTCATCATCACTGTCAGCAGCACCATGGCCACCACCAGTATAGCTTTCCCAGTATCACAAATACCTTGGGCATTACTCGGCCACTCTCAGCAATACAAAAATATTGTGAAGCCCCTGTTTACTTGTGGGTTCTGTAACATTTCTCAGAAGTGGCACCTGGGTCACAGCCTAAGGATTGCCTGAGTGGAGATGACACTTGTGCCATCTGCTGTCTGCTCTTAGCAGATGCCAGTCTCCTGGGAGCTGTCAATTTAGGATAGAACACAGTGTTTATGGAATGGGAGATGGGAGTAGTTTGCATAATGTGCTCTGAGGAGGTAATAGCTAAGGTGTCAGTTTCCCTTTCTGAGAGCCCATCTGTGCGAACCTTTCTCTACCTGATCACAGGCCCCATCAACCTGTTAGCAAGGGCACCCAGTCACAACAAGCAGTGCCTCACCTCCGCAAGACCAGGAGGGTTGTACCCACTGCAACCTCTTGAAACATAAAAATCAGGAGATGCAGAACCAGAGAGATAAAGCGAGTCAGGGTCTACACTGGGAATTTATATATAAGGAAACAGATTTTATGAACATGGACACACTTTTCAGATGAATTAGAGTTCATTATATTACCCTAATCACAGAGCTTCATGTAACCAATCATAACTAGTGGTCATGGAGACCATTCCCATCTCCATGCCTCGCACTATTTCCCACCTACAGTTTGAAATGCTTGCCCTCTGAATCTGCATATGCCCCAATATTAACTGTTATGGATTGAAATCTGTGCCTCAAAAGATGTTGAGGTCCTAACCCTGAGTACTGTACATATGACCTTCTTTGGAAATTAAGTCTTTACAAATGATCACATTAAAATAAGATCCTTATTGTACCCGAATGCAATGACTGGTATCTTTATAAAAAGAAGACATTTGGACATACAGATAGCCACATACAGATAGAGATGATGTGAGGATACAGGGAGGACCATCGACAAGCCAAGGCCTGCCTAAAGCCACTGAAGATAGGAGAGGGGCAGGAAACAGATTTTCACAGGCCTTAGAAAGAATCAAGGCTGCAGCATCTTGATGTTAGACTTCTGGCCTCCAGAACTGTAAAACAGTAAGTCCCACTGTATGGGACTTAGGTATGGCAGCCTCAGGAACTAACACACTAATCAACCTTGTACATCAACCTACTTCCCAGAGAACATCTGCACTGATTGTGGCCTAGCATTTAAGAAGCATTCATCCATAACTCCATAGACTGGCTTACTGTTGGATGCTTCCTTGATGAGTGGTACTAATTAGGCCCTGTGACGATACAAATGTGATATGATTTCACCCACGAGACTCTTTTAACCTTTGAGCAGGCCAACACATAAGTTATAACTGTAAAGAGGGGTAGTGTAATAGGTGTGAAACATAAATGCAAAATGACAAGTGATAAGAAAGGAGCTATCATGGGAGGGTTTTATGGAAGAGGTAGCTGGCTTGGGAAGTGGCTCGGGTAGGTATCAGCTGTTCTTGTCAAGACAAGGGACCCACTGAAAATGTAGAATTTGTCTCTCTGTTGCTTTGCTTAGGTATCCTTGGAGGTCAGAACAGGGGCTCAGCCTGGAGTCCTGGGATGCTGAGGATGGTCAGGAAGATGTAGCTTAGGAAACCTAGGCACCTCTATGCTTTGTTTCACCTCTGGAGACTTCTCTGGTGCTCCCGTGCAATTGTGGGAAAGCTGAGGGTCTTTGCAGCCTGGAGGGATCTTGCGCACAGCATCTGTGAGCTGTACAGCACACTTTCTCTGCTGTGGTGCAAATTCTCCCATTACAATCTGGGCTGACAGTGGTGAGTGGTGCAGCCCATTGGTGCCCTTCAAACTAGAGCTGAATCTCAGTGACATTTGTTATCAAGGGCTTTAAGAATCTTCAAGAATCTGCCTTGATCCCTTTCCTTATCTCCTTACACTGTCCTTTTCTAGTTTCCTAAATGCTCATAATTTTAATATTTCCTTTTATGGCCAACCCAAAACCAGAGCATGTGAAATGCTCTTTTCTTTTCTTTTTTTTCTTTTCTTTTCTTTTCTCCCTCATACTCATTTGGTAAGTCACCTGCCAAATCTATCTATGCTTTCTCTTAGCTTTCATTGGTCTTCCTCATTTATTGATGTATCTATCCAGCATTTATTAGATGTAAGCAAGTTAGTCTTTAAGTTCAAGACTTCTGGTGGCATCTAGTTAGGGATAAAGTTAGCCATGCAGAAAATGCACGCAAGAGTGAAGCTGACCTGGATCTCATCTTCAGAAATCTGCAATGCTATAAGACTTGGACAGCTGGGATACAAGGCGCAATGTAGGAAGCATCACCAGAGGGCTACCTATGAACATCTTGGGCAGGACATTTGTAAGAGGCAGAGATAGTGGTACTCCCAATAGGCTGGGCATGGGGAAGAGGAGGAGAATATAAGGAGTCCTTCTCCCATGTACTAGACATTCATACTTAGCTCTGTCCGCCATGGAGCAAGTCTTATTCTGAGCTTCAGTGCTGGTTACCCAGGAATCACAGATTCGGAATATTAGTGACATCCTCTTAGGCTGTGATGGTCATGAAATTATTCTGAATATCTCAAGTGGAGCTAGATTGAAATTATACCAAGAATAATTTTTAATAAAAATGTAATTAAGAAGAATTTTTAAAACATTAATTAAAATATTACTATATGACTGAAAACTTAACAACAAAAATGTATGGTCAAAACATCAAAGTCCAGTGTTACTTAGAATGCATTTTGAACTAAACTTTAGTGAAAATATTACTTAAAACTTGGAAAGCCCACCAGCAATGTGCCATGGCTGGCTTATAACATCCTGTAAGAGACAACTGCTATTATTCAGGGAGTTTTCCACCTGGTTGTTAAACCACTGGCACTGTAAAATTGCAAGAGGTGGAATATTTAGGACACAGAAATATAAATTGGCATACTACAAATCAGGACTTTTTTCCCCTTTCTGTTTTCTTTCTTTCTTTCTTTCTTTCTTTCTTTCTTTCTTTCTTTCTTTCTTTTTTTCTTTCTTTCTTTCCTTCTTTAGTTTTTGAGGAAAGCTCACATTGTCCATTATGGCTTATGGAGTTATTTAAACCTTGATTCTAACATTCTACAAAGACAAAACAATGAAATAAAGTTAAAGCTCAATCTCACTCACAAATGTAAATGTGAAACATAAACTATAATTAGTAGATTGAACTCAGCAACATCTCTCTATCTGTCGCTCTGTCTGTCTTTCTGTCTATCACATCATGACTAATTTGGGTTTTTCATTGGCTTGCAGAATTAACGTAACTTCAAAAAAGCAATTTATGTATTCACCATATTATCAAGAGAAAATTAGTGTGTTGTCCAAGAGATCCAGGAAAACTATCTGGCAAAAGTCAACATTCATTCATGACAAGATGGTTACCAAAATAGGATTACAATGAAGTTTCCTTAGTATGACAAAATGTATCTATTACAATCTTAGGGCATTGCATTTAATATTGAAACTTCAAAAACTTTTTTTTTTAATTTGAAAGAGAATAAAACAAAAGGGGGCAGTACAGAGCAGATCAGAATAGGACAACATAAGCAACACAGTACTTTACATTAAGTCAACTGGACATCAACAGTAGCTAACACCATATCTCTTACTCTGCTATAGTTGAGCATAGTTTCAAATACAATAATATCCAACATAACACAATAGTATAAAGCCATGCATAGAGTGAAAGAATTATAGGGCTTTCTGAACCAAATAACAGAAAATGTTCAATGGGTACTGTAATATCTCATTTTTGATGAAAAAGAAAAAAATTTGTTTGAACTATCACACATATTCAAATTCCAATAAGACACAATGTGATAGATAGAACCAATGGTAGTGGAACAAAAAAAAAGCATGGTAGAACTTCTAAGAAGGATGATATTAAATCAACAATAGCTGTCATAATGTTTTGTTTTCTTCAAAACTGCTATTCATATCATCAAGTATGATACAGTCAAACAAAACAGGATAAAACCATTCCAACTGATGATTGAAAACTTTGAAAGACTTTGAAGCTGTGAGATGGGGACTCATGCTTACCATAAAGTCTTATATACTCTTATCAAATCTCATATTAGGGAGATTATATGGTATTTAACCTTGTGAGTTTGGTTTATTTCACTTAAGAGAATGGTCTCAAGTCATGTCCATTTATTTATAAATACCTCGATGTGATCATTCTTTATAGCTGAGTAGTACTCCATTGTATAGAAATGCCACAACTTTTTTATCCATTCCTCAGTTGATGGGCACTTAGGTTGCTTCCAAGATCTGGCTATTATAAATTGTGCTGCTATAAACATGGGTGCACATATATCACTGTGGTATGATGTTTTCAGTTCTTCTGGAAATATGCCTAGAAGCGGAATAGCTGGGTCAAATGGGACTTCCATACCCAGCTTTTTGAGGAATCTCCAGACTGACCTCCACAGTCGTTGCACCAGTCGACACTCCCACCAACAGTGTAGAAGAGTTCCTTTTTCCCCAGAGCCTCTCCAACACTTGTTGTTGGTAGTGTGTTCTATCTTGGCCATTCATTCTGGAGTGAGATGGAATCTCAGTGTGGTTTTAATTTGCATTTCTCTCATGACTAATGATGATGAACATTTTTTCATGTATTTATTTGCCGTTCGTATTTCTTCATCTGAGAACTGTGTATTCATTTCAGATGCCCATTTTTGGATTGGGTCTTTGAATTTCGAAGGTCTGATTTTTTTTAAGTTCTAGACAGAAGTCCTTTGTCTGAGGTGCTGTCCATGAAGATTTTTTCCCAATTTGTGGGTTTTCTCTTCACTCTGCTGGAAACCTCTTTTGACATGCAGAAACTCTTTAATAAGATGTGGTCCCAGTTATTGATTCTGGGAAGTACTTCCCATGTACTTTGGTTCTTGTTCATGAATTCTCTTCCTACCCCTATATCTTTGCGGTTTTTACCTACTTTGTCTTCTAGCAGTTTTAGTGTTTCTGTTTTAATATTTAGATCTTTAATCCATTTAGATTTTAGTTTAGTGTATGGTGATAGACATGGGTCTAGTTTTAGTCTTCTGCATATGGACAGCCAATTTTTCCAGCACCATTTGTTAAAGAGACTGTCATTCTTCCAGCGAGCATGTTTGGCCCCTTTATCAAAGATAAGGTGGTTGAGTG
>PVJX010020452.1:0-33323 GCA_004027295.1 Dolichotis patagonum | reverse complement strand
CATATTCAAATGCTGAAGACGGAATGCAACGGCAAAAGTAAATAAGGTCTGGCTGAGTATGGGGGAGTTAACTAGCTCACGGTGGGCAGCAGATTGGTGAAAGCTGGTCTTCAGGAGAGGAACACAGGTGTATGCCGAAGTACTCCCATCGAGTTTTTAAAATTATCTTTATTAGGTGCACACTCAGCCAGTATTGAGTATTGATTTTCATATTCTTCTACTTTGGGGAAAAACTCCCAATAATGAGATAAAACTAGAAATCAAAAAAGAAACAAAACAGAAAAATTCACAACAATCCGGACATTAAACACCATACTTTTAAACCAATCACCAGTGGGTCAAAGGAAACCATTAGGAAATATGCTGAAATACATAAAAAGGAAAACATCATATACAAAATACTAAGGAACACAGAGAAAGCAGTAACAACAAAGAAATTTAGAGTTATAAACAAATTAAAAAGCAGAAAAAATAAATCAACAACCTAAATTTACACTCTAAGTAACCAGAATGTGGAAAAGCAAACTAAACGTTGAGCAAACAAACAGAAGGAGATAATGAAGATTGGTGTAGAAATAAATAGAATAAAAAAATTTTTAAAGCAGAAAATCAACAACACTGAGTTAGTTCTTCAAAAAGATCAACCGAATCAATCAACTTTTACCTACCTTGATTTAAACATAAAGAAAATACAAATAACTAAAATCAGAAGTAAAAAGGAGACATTAAAATCTATTTTACTGAAATGAAAATGTGTATTAAAGCACTATGAAAAACTACATAGCAGCAAATTGGATGACCTAGATGTGATGGAAAACTTCTTGGAAATACACCTTTCAAGGCAGAATCGGGAAGAAACAGAAACATTTGAAGACCTATTACCACCATGGAGACTGCAGTAATAACCACACTCTCAAACCCAAAGTCCAGGACCAGATGCTTCTCTGCATAAAGCTAACAAACTTTGTAAAGAAGAATTAATATCAATCTTCTTCACAATCCCTGAAATACCAAAGAGGAAGGAACACTTCCAAACTCATTATGTTAGGCCAGGATTATTCTGATACCAAAAATGAGACAGATTACCAGAAAAGAAAACTACAAACAAATATTGTTTATGAATGCTGATGCAAAAATCCTGAAGGAAATCCTAATAAAACAGCATTCAACAATACATTAGAAGAATTACAGATCTAAGCAAATAAGATTTATTCCTAGAAAATTAGAAACGATCAACATATAAAAATCAATGTAATACACCATGTTAACAAAACTGAGGGGAAAATCATCACATGACTATTTCAATTGATTCCGCAAAAGCACTTGACACAAATCAACACATCATGACAAAAACACTTCAAATCTAGGAATGAAGATGCCTACTTCAAATGGAAACTTCCACAGCTGATATCACAACAGTGAAAAACCAACATTTCCTCTAAGATCATTAACAAGACAGGGATGCCCACTTCCCTGCTTCTGCTCACCACAGTGCCAGAATTTCCAGCCAAAGTAACTATTAAAGAAAAAAATGCAGAAGGCATACAAAGGAAAATGCAAAACAGAACTACAACAGGATTCCAACTCACCCCATTCCCAATGGCATCATTGAGGATAGGAAAAAGTAAACCAATAATGCTGGCAAAGGGGATAGGAACGCTTCTGCACTGCTCGTGGGAATGCTATTTAGCACAGCCACTATGGAGATCAGTATGGAGGTCCCTCAAACCCTGATACAGCTCCACCACACTCAGCTGCACCGCTCCTTGGCAGACACCCACACCAGCTGACGTCCACATACGATACAGGTACCTGCTGACCCACATGTGCTGTGGCAAAGCTCACAGCAGCCAAGAGGGGGAACCAGCCTGAATGCTCATCAGCGGATGAACAGAAAAGGAAAATGTGGTACATAAGGACAATGGAGTGTTCAGTCATCAGAACCCACTTCTGTGTTTGCAAGGATGTGGACGGATGTGAAGACTGCCCAGCTGAGCAAAACCAGCCGGATTCAGAAGGGAACTGCTGCACCTTTCCCTGATATTGGAGCATCTAAAACAGCTGACAAGGAAGGAGGGGAAACTACTGGAGACAAAGAAGGGAGTGAGAGGGACGGCGTACAGGTGAGGAGTGGGCAGGATGGACATGAGCCAAGCACATTACACACTGAACCCCGCTGCTGGGAAACGGGGAGAGGGCAGGGCAAGGGAGATGGCGGGAAGCAGTGGGGTAAAAATGATCAAAACATATCTTGTACAAATCTGCCATAATGAAACCACCTGCCTAGCACGACCAACGCAAAAGGGTGAAGAACAAGAGATAATCACTGTTTTAGGAAGCACATAAACTAAAAAGAAAGGAACAAAATTCTCTTTTCATAGATAACATGAACTTACACTTTAAAATGCTCTAAAGATTACAAACACACAATCAGAACTAACAATACAGTATGAGCTAAAATTACTAAAAATATGGGAAGCAGCTTCATGACCCTGGACTTGAAAATAATTTCTGGAACATGACAATGTAGCATAAGTGTCTACAAAGGAAAAGATGTACTCTGAACTACAGCAAACTGAAAGGCATCTGTACATCAAAGTATGTTATCACACTAGATGTGGTGGGACACACTGTAATCCTAGTGCTCTGATGCTCCGAAGCAGGAAGTTTGTGAATTTGAGCAACTTAGCAAGACTTTGCCTCAATATTAAGTAAATAAATAAATAAACAAACAAATAAATAAATAAATAGGCGGGCTGAGAATGTAGCTAAGAGTAAAGGCCCCAGGTCCAATTCCCAATACACACACACACACACACACACACACACAGACCCATGCACACTCTAGAACAGTATCAGAATGAAAGGGCAACCTACAAGTAAAAGAAAATATTTGTAAGTCACAATAACATATATATGGCAATGAGTTAACATCCAAAATATTTAAAAACTACAACTGATCACCCACAAAAACACAGCAGGCAGAGGACTCGGAAACGTATTTCCTCAAATGGTCAGTGAGTAAATGTACAATTGCTCAACACTGCTAACTCTAAAGGTAATAGAAATCAAAGCACAACTAGATACCACTTTGTGTCCTTTAGGATCGTTATTATGAAGAAAAACCTGAGGGGCAAAATGTGGAGAAACGGGACCCTTTGCAGGCTGTTGATAGTAACGTAAAATGCCACAGTCACTACAAAAACAGCATAGAGGTTTCTCAAAAACTTAAAAATAAAACTACCATATGATTCATCATTTCCACCCAAAAGAACTGATAGAAGGCAGAGACCCAGGCAGACCTTTGAGCTCATGTGTTAGTGAGCAGACTTCTTCACCAGAAAAAGTGAAGAGAGGAGCAACTCAAGTGTCCCAGGACAGCAGAATGGGAGGAGGAGGTGTGGTGCAGACATTCTGCAGAACCCTTAAACACAGGAACAACTTCCAGTCCCGGGACACATGGAAGAATATGCTGAGTGACCATTCAGTTACAGCAAGGCAGCTGCTGTCTGCGTGACTCCAGGGAGCTTCCCATTCCCAGAAGCTGCTCCCTTCCCACGTGCCCTACACTGGGGAACGGGCACGGGTCGAGGACGGCTGCCAGGGCCAGTGTTGCCACACACCAGGCTGCCTAGCTGCCCAGGCCTACTCTTGCCCATATAAGTCTCTCAGCAGGACCTGGCGGGGCAGCACACATGTTCCCTTCTGGGGTCCACACTGCCTGGAACACCACCAGCTTGCAGGTTGCTTCCCCGAGCAAAGGAAAAGAAGTTGTGAGGAACCAAAAATGACCTGCACAGGTGACATCCACTTTGGTTTGAACACACAGGCCCTAATGCAATATGAATCCAGGAAACAGAATCCTGCCACGTACTCAGAAGAGACAGTGACAATGATACTTTACCAGGGCACTCACATGATGTGTGGCTTCCTTACTTCTTGCAGGGAAAACATACTCATCCTCCTGCCCAGAGGAGCTGGCCCGGAGCTGTTAGCTCCTGCTTCAGGCTCAGAGCCCAACACTTCCATGCAATGCTGAGCAGGCTCCAGGTCCCAGATGCGGTCTGTCTGCACTGGGATGCTCGGAACTAAACACACCGATCACCTGCCTTGTCCTCTTCAACAGGGCAACTACGATGAACTCAGGAAGATGGTGGTGACTGGTGTGTGCCCCTGCCCTGAGAACTGCCAACTCTGGAAGGCTACTGCTTCTGTTGGGGTCCCTGTCCAGGGTATACAGGTCTCGTCTCTGTCCTTAAAGGTAAGAAGCATGTTTTTTCATTAGCTTCCTTGATCCTTCTGAATTGAGCACCAGAGTCTGGGCAGCTTTCTTAGTCCTCTCCCTGTGCAGAGTTTTCTGGATATTTTATTTTATTTTATTTTATTTTATTTTATTTTATTTTATTTTATTTAAGAGAATAAAACAAAGCAAAACAAAACAAAACAAAGCCAAACAAAACAAACCAGTGTAAGTGACACAAGATTTCAAAACAATATGAAATCAGCAATGGTTACCATAATGCCTCCTGCTATCTTCAAAATAGCTGCAGATACCTTCAGGCATGCTAAAAATCAGAACAGAACAGACTAGAACCAATAAAAACAAAACAATCAATGCAATAAAGGACTTCAAAATAACATAACAGTAAATCCAAAATGGCTGCCATACTGCATCTTATCTTTGAAATAGCTGCCCAGGCCACTGGGTATGAAAATCTAAGAAAACAAAAAAGAACAAAACCCAACCTAACAAAGCAATGAAAATGATACAAGATGTCAAAACAAGACCTTAGGGAGTCAACAATGGCCACTACCATCAGAAGGAGATCCCCCAAAGATGCCACACTGAGTATTGTTATCCTCTGAATAGACAATCAGACCACTGGCTTTAGACCTGCAAAGTCAGTGAAACATTAAACACTGCAAGCATTAAACTGTACTCCACCTCAGTAGTCATCATCACGCCTGTGTTTCTCCGGATAAGTCAGTCACTTAAGGAAAGGAGGAGGAGGGCAGTAGTTCTTCTTGTTTCCCAGCCCAGGCACCAGAAGGGGCTGGCATCTGGCTCCCCCCAGTGGCCATACATGGCGCCATACATGGCACCGTTCACAGGGAGGGCTTACTTCTTGGTGACTTCTTGTTCTCTTGCCCCAAAGTCTGTGAACGGCACTGACTCACAGGAAAAGGCTAGCATCTGGCTGTCCTCGTAGCGGCCCACACATGGCACCAATTCATAAGGCAAGCTCTTCAACTTTGGACACCCTAGCCTGTCTTATACTTTACCTACAAATAACTACTTGTTTTATTTTGGAGTAAAGACATTTTAATTTTGTGATGTAGCAGTTTAAGCCCTTTCTTTTCTTTCTCCTCTGCTTCCTCATATTTCTCTTCATCTTATTGCTTAAAAATAAACATTGCTCACTGGAAGCTGGATGCTCAAGATCAAGGTGCCAGCAAATCTGCTGTCCGCAAGGGTGCACATCCTAGCTTGCATGTGGCCAGCAACTTGTCTCATCACACGGTAGAGAGCAGAGAGGAAATAAAGTAAGTTACCGGCTATCTGTTCCCTCCTCACGGTTTTTTTTAATTGAAATTACATTAAATTTACTATTTAGGGGCTGGGGATTTAGCTCAGTGGTGTAAGTGCCTCCTGCAAGTGTGAGATCATGAGTTTGATCCCTGGTACCAAAAAAAAAAAAATTTACTATTCAAAGTTTCCATGCGTCACAATGATGCTATCAAACAAGCAGTCCATCAGTGGATGAATCCACAGATGAAATTGGAACCCCTAAGATCTAATATCTTTCCCACCAGAAGGCCCCACCGCTGATCACACAATCTTTGGGGGAAACATTTCAAATATAAACCATAACATTATACATGTACCACCATCATCCAACCTAAAGCTTTTTCATTTTTCCACACTGAAAAGTCTCTGTCTGTCCCTTCCTCTCCAGCCTCTCCATTCTGCTATTTCCATGAACTCGACTGCTCTAGGTTTCTCACATCACTGAAAGCAAAGAGAGTGTGTTTTTCTTTTAATGGCCTGTTAGCAGCAGCCAATCCTAAGAGACACAGGCTAGGACTATGCTTTCCAGTCTTTCCCCTGTCCAGGAGGCCTGCAGGTATTTGATATCTTTTCCAAGTTATCGTCCATCAAAACTGAATCACCCATCACTGTTCATTCAGACCACGGTGTCCTCATATTCTCTCATCATTCACTGTCAGCCCTAAAATAAAGGCACATTCACTTTTTTATTTATTATGTCACCCACTCCTAGTGTCAATTTCTGAATCTGTCATAATGGGCTAGATTAGTCTATGGCAAAGTGACCTAATACAATCACTACTGTTGACACATGCCTCAGGGTTATTCACAGCAGGTGGGTGAGGGTTCAGCACTGCTATCCTCACTGGATTGGTTTCACTGTGGAAAGAAGACTTACTGTGGCAGAAGGCAAGAGAGCTTACAAAGGCCTCATGATCCATCCAATGCTTGGGCCATCGTGTCTATGGAAAATCTATGACCCCCTCTAAGTGGCCAGTCAGAGCCAACCACAGTCAGGAAGTGTAATCCTAGCAGTGGTCAGAAATTGGAGGCCTGGAAGTACTTTGAAAAGAATATCAGTATTACTACAATAATCAGCATGAAAGTTTGATAAGTAAATGTACTTCAGTGGATTTTAAGTTAAATGTTAAGGTGGATTCACCAACTCAGACAAAACCTGATTGAGAATTGCATGTCTGTCTATATGCTGAATAAGTTATGTAGCCTCTGTCCTACTTTTCTCATCTTTAGATTGTGCAATAATGTTTATCACTAAGATATTTATGTAGATCCAACAAGATATTTTACATATACAGTAAATTAAATATGAACTAAGAAGCTTTATTCTCCTTATTTTCTAGTCATTGCCCCTACATCAAGTTGCTGGTTGCTGTATCTACATGGTAGCATTTCAATGGATTTGTCCTAAAAGGAGTTCCATTTAATTCCACTCCAGTCTCTAATTATAACTTCTGCATGTTTATGGAGCTTCTTCCTTTTACTGTAACACGCCATTTTGAGGCTCCTAAAATATTTGATCACTACCTACTTTTATTCTGTGAAGGAGAATTCAACTAGAAGTAGAGGTTGATGCTGCATTTGGTGTGTACAGTGGTCCTTAGCAGGCACCAGGACACCAGTACCTGGCCCAGCCTCACAGTTGGTGAGACCTATGACGTCTACTGTCATCATGGTTTACAGAGACCCAACTTCTCTCTCAGGAACACAGCACCCCAGCTAACAAAGCTATTTCTTCATCTATCTTTGAATTCCCTTTTATTGTCAAACAATGGCTGTAAAAATGAGTGGCAAATTTCATTCATTTCTTTTTATTTTCCTAAAAAAACGCTTGGAAGTATCACCACACTGAATCTCACCGGGATGAAAAAGGTAACATAATAAAAGGAAGCATTTTTGGAAATATAGCTGGCTGCTGTCATTAAAAGCCAACAGCGCATGAACATCTGTGGAAAAGAAGCCCACAAGGAGCAGTAAGCAAGCATGAAGAACACCGCTAGAATGAATTGAGACTTTTAGACAGTGATAAGTATAAGTAGAATGAAAATGTAATTAGAAAGTATCAAACAGGTAATATCAGCAGCACTGCTGAAAAGGAGAAAAAAGGGTATGGAAAACTTTTGAACACAGTACATTTTTTCACAGGAATGCGAACAGTTTTTCCAAGACAAGGGGAGACCTCCCAGCCACCACTGGGCAAGCAAGAGGCTGGTGCTGTGACCCATGTTTACCAGTGTATCCCTCCCTGTTCCTACCACATGCTTCCTGGTGCTTTCTCCCTACCCTCTTCCAATACCAGGGCTGTGAACCAAAACACCCAGAGGCTTAGTCACACATGAAAGAGTAATACATTACCCGGGTTCTGGGAAGGGTTTATTTTAGTCAGAGGGGAAAGCCCATGATAATTAATCAGGAATGCCAAGACTTCAGCAATGAACTGGTTAAGGTGATATCATGGTTGCCTCATTTCTCCCTCCATCACCCTGATCATATCATGTAGCAAGACTACTGATCTTGTTGCATGGAAAAACGGCTTCACTCCAGATCCTGAAAGACAGGTAGTTTGGCCAGGTGCAGCCTTGACTTGGGGCCAGAAAACAGAGATCCGGGGTTTCCGTCCATTCTAACTGCAACCTCCGTGTCCTGTGGGAAGAAATGAATGTCCGGAGACCTCATAAGCTGCTGAGGATCCCTGGAGTCTAAGCTCTGGAAAACCAGACACAAGTGAGGGAATGTGATTTCTTAGCACCGTTATTTCAAAGATCCCATTTTGCAAGTTGTGTTTAATATTAAACCTATGGCTTCACAGCCTCCAGAAGTATGGATGGGCATCTCAGTAGAAATCACTGGACTTAATGATTTATTCCAATGCACAGAAGATATCTAAAAATAGGGCATTTTACTATGGTCTTATGTGAGTCAAACCGCTGAGGGGTAGTTTGCTCACTGACGCTCTAAATATCTCAGATACGCCACCTATAGCTGCCTGGATTTTAATTTATGCCAGTGAAAATGTTTCCTAACTTCATGTGAGTCAACAGAGAAGCCTTCGGCCAAGCTGTGGTCAACAAATGTCCGGTGAATGAATGACTGCATGGATGAAAGGTCAAAGAATAGCTTCCGTAACTTCTGTGACACAGGGACCTCGGTCACCCCACAGTGACTCCTCTGTGCTAGTCTTTTCTTTCTGTAAAAAGAAACACTGAAATGATCAACAGTAAAAACAGAACATTTTGCTTTGACTCACAGATCCGTGGGCTGTAGCGCTTGGTCCGGTGGCCCCATGGCTTCTGGGCCCGCGATGAAGCAGCCCATAATGGTGAAGGTAGTGGTAGAGGAAGCTGCTCACTGAACGTCAGATAAAAGTAAAGAGAGGAAGAAGGATGGGCTGGGGCCACTTTCCCTTGAAGGAAATGCCCCAGTGACCTGACTCCCTCCCTCTAGGCCACTGCTTCCCAATACGGCCACAGATGGAGGCCCTAACACTTAATACCCAAACACAGCACTTGGCTTCTCCTTCCGCCTCCACTGCCTGCTCTGAATCCTGTTACACTCACCTGCTGCCACACAGCAGCCTTTAGGTGCCAAGGCCTCCTGACACTGCAGGTACTGAGTTTTTCTGTGGAGTCAAGTCAGCCTATCACGCTGCAGAGCAGCCCTGCTCCGGCCACAGGCTGCCTGTGCCTCCACACTATAAGAGAAAGGATTTGCTGAAATGATCTTGCTTTGCTTTCTTTCTGTATTGATTTTCTTTAGACTAAACATGAGTAGGGGCACATGGATGAGTAAATTCCCTTGCACACTAAATAATTTAGAGTACTTTGGTTAACAGTGAAAATGCTGCATTTGAACCCATTCTCCCTGTGCGACCCCAACGAGTCATATTGCCTGCTTGTGCTTCAATTTCTTCACCCACTGAAGATGACGATAATAAGTATTTTATTTCAACTGCCATTCTTATGGTTATACTGCGCACTACATATGAAGCACCTAGTACAGTGTCTGGCACTTAAGTGTTGGTACAGTATTATGTAGCTAAAACAGGTCTTACATGCTATATATTTTAAAGTTACAGGTAATAATAGAGTGCATTCAAACTACCTTGGTTCAGATCCTGGATAAACTATTTCTTGGCTTTATGCCCATGGTCAAGTTGTATCACCTTCCTAGATACAAAGAGGCTACAAAACAGTAGGTGGCCCTGTGCTTACCGTGGTGCGCACTGCTACGGCCTGGGTGGCTTCAGCCTTACAGCCACTGTCACATCAGCTGCAACCCTAGATCTTTTCAGCAGCTCTGTCTATAGCTACTGAATAATAACTTAGGTACCATCTGCTTAAAGGGAAATTAGAGATGATGTAACCAGGGTAAGCGGCTCCAAAGGAAAGCTGAGCCAGCCTTTACCATTCTGACTCGGAAGCCAAGAGACAAATCTCGGCACCCTCCATGGAGAAAAGCATCTGGAATCTACGAGCCTCTACTTTAAAGCTATCATGAACATCTCATTTCAGATTCAAAGATGAAATGGAAACACAGGAAATCCAAAATAGAAATAAAAATGGAAAGCTATTCTGTAGTTAAGAAAGTTAACCAGCCCTTAGAATAAGCAGACGTTTGACTCCTTGTCTAGTTGTTAGCACGAAGCTGAAGTTTGCACTGCAATGGGACAATACACTGCAGTATGAACGCCGCCCTAAAAGAACTTTGATAGCTAAAGATCATGAATAGTGAACATTTACTGCAAAAACTAGTGACATTCTGTCCCCAAAGAAGCACCCTCTGAATTTCACTAGTGAAGGCATCAAATTATTTACTCTGCTATTTAAAATCAACCAAGTTTGACACAAGCTTAAGAGAAAAGGCAGTTTTACGAAGGCGCACAGCTTTCCACAAATACTGAGATATTGACAACAGATGAAACTAAATAGCTTTTTAAAATTTGTTTGTTTGTTTGTTTGTTTGTACTGGGGACTGAACTCACGACCTCAGCCTGCCAGGCAGGTGCTTATGCCACTGAGCTAAATCTTCAGTCCCACTAAGTCACATTTTCATGTGAAGTTAAAACTTCATGCTAACTTGGACAAAATGAGTATCTATTTATACCATCTGAAACACATACAAACAAGCTTGAGACCTTAAGAAAGTTCCTAGAACTCGATTCACTTGAATGTGTTCCTTTAGCAGTGGGCATTAACCAACCTAGTATGAGCCGGTAATGACAACCAGGGAGCCACTATAAGAACATCAATTAACAAGGTAGCTGGACCTTGCTTTCCAGTGGCCAAAGGTAAAATTCCTCAGTATTTCCTACACAACTGTTGACACACCTGATGCCCAGAATCCTACAAGCACTGACAGCAGAGAGCGAGGACAGGGAACACTGAGGAAAGGAAAGAAGTAGCATCTCACATGTATGTCAGAAGTTATAAAAACTCAAACACCAAGAGGCTGGCACACACAACTCACTCACCTAAGCATAGGAAAAGTGACAAACAGTACCTTCAGGGTAACTGGCAACATACAATGACAGCATGAAAGGACCATGAGAAAATGAGAAGCCACTGACTCATTCAAAGGGGGTGGCTGTGTTTCAGCTCACACTGATCCTTGCCACAGAAACACAAACTTGCAGTGACGCATTCTTATAGAAAGAGGCATTTTCAATAATACGTCCTAATATTTAAACGGCAGAGATGAATCCGAGTGTTTAAACGTTGTGTCACAAGTACACTCAAAGGCGGCCTTCCCTCCTCCACGACACCACCTGTGGTATTCACAGACCCGCACTCTTCTCGGTATGAACAGAACTTATCTGTGGCTCGTGTCCCACCAGTAAAACATGACACAGTGAAGGATGTCACTTTCATGATTCCATTCCATTCCATAAGATTCTGCTTTACCAGTAGACATGCACTAGTGATTCTCCAAGTGACAAGGAACTACAGGGTCCTCTAGGGATCTGGTAACTCTGGGAACTAAGGTATCCTATGGAAGGTGTGAGCAGTCTCCAACTGACTTGTAGCAAGAATCCAAGAGCCTCAATCAAGAAACCATGAGGCTGGGGATGCTGTCAGTAAACTGAGTGGGTTTAGAGCACACTCTGCTGTAGTTGAGCCTCCACATGACCTAGCTCAGATACACATTCAGAGCAGCATCCTTAGACCCTAAACAGAGTAGCATTTAGCAAACATTAGCACTTATCATTGTATCACAAGATTACCTTTTATCAGTGAAAGAGCTAACAAGTCTGAATCTTTCCAGAGGTCATAAATGGCACTAGTGGTTCAATAAAAACTTTCTAATCATCTGAGTAACCCTGGACATAAAACAGGATTATTTTTAAGCAAAGAACACCTCCCCTCTAGAAACTTGCGAACAAGTCTGTGATTTTTTTTAGAAAGAGTTCATGGATGAACACCTTTATTTCAATCACTGAACAATTCAAAGAGTTTCTTGGACCTAATCCCACCACAAAATGGTAGTGGGGGTCCATTCTCTGCACCCTGGAGGGGAAGCAAGGATGAAATGAACAACTCAGCATGGAGAGACACCCTCCCCTTCTCTATGATCTTCTGGTATTTGCATCTAAGAAATCTTGATTGCTGTTCTGATTCACAGAAAATTCTAATTCCAAAACCCAGAGCTTAAATTCACAGCAGAAAGGGAAGGGAAAGAGAGTAGAAATGTAAGAAATTGAAAGAAAAAAGTTTCAAGGAAAACACTTCAATAATGTAAGATTCCCCAAATCAAGGGAGTTCAAGGTAGAAAACAATGACTTTGGGCTCTAGAGCCAAACCGTCTTGGTATAAATTCTATTTCCCTTATGAGTTTTGTGACCTTCAGCTAAGCTTAACTTCCTTCCACTTGACTGGGTTTCTCACAAATCAGAATAACAACAGCATTTATCCCATTGAGTTATTGTGGGGATTAAATAGCATCTTAGTCTATTTTTGCTTCCACAACAAAATGCCTGAGACTGTGTAATCTATAAATGATAGAAATTTGTTTCTTGTGGTTCTGGAGCTGAGATGCTTGCGATCAATGCAGCAGCACATTTGATTTAGGCTGCGCTCTGCTCCTCTCCCTCTATGGTGCATCCTACCAAAGAGGAGTGGTGGACAGTGCTGCACAGCTCATCCAGGCATATGCGAGGAAAACAGTCACTAGCATATTACAAATGTGAAGGGGGAAATAAAGAATGGCAACAGATTCTCTTTTTGAACCAAATTTTAGCTAGTCTCTAACCTCAGTTCTTGAGTATGTCCTCAAAAAGCCCAAGTTAGCATAAATTTTGGTAAATGAGATAACCCAGTGCCCACCACCTTTGCCTGAATCAAACCAACCCCTCATCTCTCACTACCCACTGGATGATTGTGATCACGTTGACTAGACTTCAGGAAAAATCCTGTTAGGTCAGCCTAGCACGACTGCCTTAACCCACAGACTGCCTCTTATGTTTCCATCTATTGATCCTCTCGCCCTTGCTCTTTGGCTATAAAATTCTGCTTTTCCTTGTTATGTTTGGAGGTAGGCTCAGTTCTGTGTTTGCTAGTTTTTTGTGATAAAATATGTAGGCTGTATTTGGCTCACACTTCAATGGGTTCAGTCCATGGTCAGCTGGTTACAAGACAGAAACACCATGGTAGAAGCGGGTGGTAGAGGACAGCTGTGTACCTCCCCACATCCAGAAAGCAGTACATAAAGGAAAGCACCAAGAACAGATAACCTTCAAGACAATGTCCCCAGGGACCCACTTCTGCCAACTAGGTTCTACCTCTTCGTGGCCCACTGCGCTAATAAAAATCAGTGGCCTCCTAGTCCAATTTTCTCTGTAGTGCTACCACCGAACACTGCAGCGCTGTGGACACAGCCCTCAGTAGAGAAGTCTTTTGGGGGCACTTCATACTTAAAAGCAAAACTGTGCCCTGGTCTATTTTTTGCCACTATGACAGGTCCTTAGCAAGACTTTTCTTTATCATGTAATTATCCAGATTTAGTTTTTGTTTAAAAATATCACCAAATCCTGATTTTAATATTTGTTATATCACTGCTTTGAAATAAATATGGAGAATTTTGACTGCTGTATTTTGTTTATAAGTGTGTGAAATATTTTTTGAACTACTGATTAAAATAAATGTTTATTAGCCAGCATGGTGGAATAAAATGAAATACAGAAGTATGTTGTAGAGAGTGATTTTAACGGGCCTGGAATTATCCCTGGACACTCTTCTGAAAGAAGAAATGTTCATTCGTAACATTAATGTGTTATCAAAAATGTAACATAATGATTGATAAAGGCAACTCTGAACACAGATCAGAAAGGTTTGGGGTGGCTTTCACCGATCTTTCAGTATCGTTCACTGATGAGATTGATGAATTTCAAATTACAAAAGTGAGAAATTAAATATGTGCTATTGGGTTTGGATGTCTGAGTATGCTCACATGACTATAAACATGAAAAAAATAAAAAACCAATCCTGACCAACTTCTATTCTGGATCCCCTTGGTCCCAAGAGTTCTGTGCACCCCAGTGGTTCCTGATCTGAAGGCTTGTTCCATATTTGTCAAATGGAACTTGCACCTGGTTCGTCTGGACCTGTGGGCAAACAGACTGGAACAGGTATTATTTCTTTAGTATTTCTGTTCTATTGAGTGCCTCTCCTGCAATAACCTAACCTACAGTTTTGTAAGCTTGGCCATTGTGGGTTCTCTTAGGGTTCTTGGCAAGAGAATCCAGCCTAACTAACACCATGAGTGAAAAAGTGCAATCTACTTGCAAAAAATAACAGAACAGGTTAGCTCATTTTTTTCTATTTGCTGTTACCTCCATTAATGATTTAATTCCTTCCATAATTCTGGCTGCAGAATTTGTCCCATGATTCAAACTGCAAACAGAATCAAGGAGAGAATTAAGATCATGAACCAAAGTACTACTGTACGTTCTGGTTGTGATAAAGAAAGCAAATGACAGACAAATTTTAACATCAGAGAAGTTACCAGCACTTATTAAAAATATTTCCAGGATTCACAGAACCGATAATATACTCAGCTAGTGTAATACTGATAATAAATTTCTCTACAATGAAACCTGTGAATGTTAATTACATCTGTGCTTTCCATGTGATGGTACATTTTCACTGAGAAAGTGATAGTTTTGTGTAAGTATTTATTCCCTCAAAAACTATGTACTTTTTAAGTGTTCAATCAATTAACTTTATCATCTGCTTTCAATTTTTGTTTTCTTTTTTTTTTTTTTTTTTTTTTTTGCCGGGGATCGAACTCACAACGTCATGTTTGCCAAGCAGGCACTTATGCTGCTGAGCTAAACCCCCGGCCCCTGCTTTCAATTTTTAATCATTATCTTCATTCATGAGGTAAAGCTATCCTAGAAGTTTATAGCAGAATTATTGTTCATATTCTCAGCTAATTTTATGGCTATATTTAAAATTAAAATTTGCTTTTCAATTCTTTATATGTTCTAGATATTAGTTTTTTGTCTGAAGAACAACCGGCTGATCATTCAAGAGATACAAATTAAAACAACACTGAGATTCTATCTCATTCCAGAAAGAATGGCTACATCAAGAAATCAACCACTAACAAACGCTGATGAGGCTGTGAGCATAAAGGAACCCTTCTCCACTGTTGGTAGGAGTATAGACTGGTGCAACCACTGTGGAAATCAGTGTGCAGATTCCTCAAAAGACTCAACTGAGAGGTTTCACCTGATCCAACTATTCCCTTCTGGGTGTCTTCCCAAAAGAATTAAAAGCATCATCTCACAGCAATATATGTGCACCCATGTTTTTAGCGACACAGTTAGTAATAGCTAAATATTGGAAATAACTCAAATGCCCAACCAACAATGAATGGATTTAAAAAGACGTGGTGTTTTTGTACAACAGAGTACACTCAGCCATGAAGGATAAACTTGAGACCTTTCTAGGTAAATGGATACACCTTGAAACCATACACTGAAGTGAAAGAAATCAGACACATGGGTAATATTGCATTGTTTCTCTGGTGTGAGTAACTGAAAATGTAAATCAGAGCCAAAATATATGATAGATATTGTGAAACAGGAAGAAATTGTTAAAAGTGAAAAAAAAAAAGAAAAGGTGAATGGGTTGAGCAGAAGGGGAAGAAAAATGAGGGCAAAAAAGGGTAAAATGGAAACAAAGCTTTGTAAATAAGGAGGGAAAGAGAGGTTGGGGGGAGGTGAATGGACGAAAATAAAAGAGCTAACATATTTCACATAGAAATGCAAGCTCCATAGGACAAATGTGATCACTATGCATATCTAAACTACACCATAAACTTAATGAATAACAATTTTAGAAAACTTACTTTTCAAAGTGATCACAGTGAAAAATCGTTCAAAATAAAAAAGAAAACTATTTCTTGGTATTGTTTATGGATACTGTTTTGTATGTTGTGAATAAAGCAAGTGAAGAATTAAGTCAGAGATTGAGATTTTTCACCATGGGAGAGAGAGAATTACAGCTATAAAATAGACCATGTTAAGTGAAATCTAATAGTCCTAACTGTGAATTTATGATGCGTTTATCTTAAAAATACATACTACCAGATCATTTTATTGAAAATGTTAGAAATCATGTACAATCTAGTGGCAACAGGTCATCCTAAAGTCCACATAGTAGCCTCTAGATATTTACCGATAAAGGAAACCAAGGACATTTGTAAAGGATCATTCTACTTGAAGCCAAAAACATACAAGATAAGCCCAGAACACCTTGGTATAACAGAATGCAAAGAGTCTAAGTGCAATGAATTGAAATATATCACGTGTACTAATCTCTTATTCTTAGAAAGATATTTTAAATGTATACTTTATCTTTGAACAATAACAAGCTCCTTTCTTATCATCTTTCAAAATGATAAATGAAGGGAGAAAAACAAGCATTTATCCCTCTACGAATTGTATGTCAGGATATCAAAGCAAATAATTGAAAGAACTTTATAGAAGTATCATATTCTCTACTGTTATTAAATGTGTTTCAGGAATGTAGGTTACTATATTCTAGATCAGATTTTCAATCTTAATAAACTGTCTTCCCTTGAAAATGAAAACCAGAGAGACTCACTTCTCAAAGTGGGAGCAGGATTCCAAGGGTACAAGGCTCAAAGGACCTGCGGGATCGCAGCGAGAACCCCAGCCTCCACCTGAAACAGACGCAACTGTCTGGGGCTCCTCCATCATCTCCAAGCATCTCAAGGCTCGGTGTTGTCAGTGATGATGTGACTTGTACACATCTGACACGTGAACCATAAGGAGACCAGAACAGGTCACCAGAGAATTTCAAAACACAACAACAACAACAACAACAACAAAAGCTAACATGAACAACAAGAAAACAAATCAAAACAACCCAGAGGAAAAGGGATCTTGGAGAAAACATAATCAATGCACAGAGAAATCATACAAAATAAACTATCATTAATAAACTTAGAGGCATAAAATATTGTACCAAGAAAAAAATCAGACGGTCCATATCTTTGTCTGTTTTCTGCTGACAGAACTAAAGACCACAGGATGGGTAATTTACAAGATGGACATTTATTCGGCATACAGCTCTGGAGCGTGAACCCCAGGGGACGTGGTATAGCTTCTCGCAGCATTGTGACCCAGTGGATGACGCCACTCGAAGAGGAAGAACAGGTATGCAAGCCCATGTCTCACCTCTTCTCACACAGCCACTGGCACCACAGTGGGGGCAACCCAGCCTCACTTAGGCCTCCTTAACCTCCACACCCCACTGACATGATTTTGAGGAGTAAATTTTTACACACGAACTTTTGAGGGGCACATTAACATGACAGCAGTCCAAACAGAATGCATGATAAAGCTGAGGAATATAAAACCAATGATTATGAAAACAAAGAGCTGATAAATACTAGAGAAAATGTTTTCACATAGAAGATTCTCTCCAAAAGTGATTTGAATTGAAGAAATTCAAGACGATAAAGTCAGAGAAACTATACTGGAAGGACTTATCAAAAGGTATTTCAAGACTTTATTCTTAGCACTAAAGGACAGAGATTCCATGTTGTCAGAGATTACTGACTATAAATAAAGTATAGTAATAAAAAAGCTCCCAAATAAGTCATACTGATCTAAACTAGCAAATGAGTTAACTAATGGCTCATAGGAATTCAGTTAACTAATAGGTAAGAAGTTCACAAAATAAAAATCAAATCACTGTTCTCAAAAAAAGCAAACAACGAAAGAAAATGCTAACTACATGAAGTACCTGGAAGGTTTTTTAACTGAAAATGGACAGACATTTGTAGTTATTGGAGATATTTGGACTTGTCATTCCTGATTTACAATGAAGAAAACCAGGGCAAACTGACAATGAACACCTCTCTTGGCTCCATGAGGAGCAGATCACAGGCGAATCTGTCTCCCTGAGATCCAGAGATGCAGGAGCATCCTGAGAGCTCTGTGCATGCTGGAGAGAGGCCGCAGCAGCCAGGAAATGCAGGCGCCTCGGTGGGGGCTTTGCAGGAGGCCATCGGGGCTGGCTGGGGAAGGAGGAAGCCCGGGAGGGTGTAAGAGGCACTGGTGCCAGGGAAGACACTCCGGGCACAGCAGGTTTTTCCTAGGAGCCTCGCCAGACTCCCAGGGTAAACACACCACACAAGCCCCTCTCCGGACCCCGAGGGGAGGGAGTGACTGTACAGGGCATGCACAGAGCGTGCCCATCACGGAGCCTGCTCTGCCGGACAATGGCAGGACAGCACAGGGAAACTAGTGGGTGATTACCAGGGGAGCTGGGCTCAGGGCACTGGGGAATCGCCGGCCCGTTCTAAGGAGAAGAAGGAATCAAACACATAGAGCACGCTCTGTAAGCCCACACAGGACTCCCCTGGACACAGCCCCGGCCTAATGGTAGAAACAGCACAGGAAGAAGATGCCTCCCTAGGACAGTGCACAGCAGGGCCCAGCCAAAGAGGACAGCAAAACAAGGACACTTGAGGGCTCCGAGCTCTGGTTTGGACACTCAGTGTCGCCCTCTCAACAGCTGTTTCCCTTCCCAAGGTTTCAGTTATCCATAGTAAACAGTGGTCCAAAGAAAGCAACAGAAAATTCTAGAAGTAAATAATTCATAAGTTTTACATACTGTGCCATGTTAGTAGCATGACAAAATCTTGACCTGACCCCTCCCCACCATGAGTTATCATCCATGATCCAATAGGTAGCTACTATTTATGCTACTCACATAAGGGACGGTCATTTAGTAGCTGTTTTAGTTATTGGGTCCACAAGCATCCCAATGCTTTTGTTCAAGTAATCCTTGGGTAGTAGCCTTACACTAAGTTACAATTCCTACAACACTCACCTCAGTGCACGTTATCACACAGGCACTGAATCACAGGTAAATACCAAGAGAAAGAACAAAGCAGAAAGAATATTTAAACAATGGCAAAACATCCTCCAAAAATTAGTGAAAGACACCAAATCACAGATCTAGGAAGCTCAATGAAGACCAAGCAGGACAAATACCAAAAGGCAGACCTTGACATTCCGCCTAAAACTGCAAAAACCAAAGGCAAATGGAAAACATTGAAAAAAGTCAAGAATAGTGGGTGGAGGTGACATAACACACCTAGAGAGGAGTAGGGAATTTCAGTGCATGTCTCATGAGAAACCATGCAGATAAGAACGGAATGAAGTGAAATATTCCAAGTATTGAAAGAAAATAGTAATCTCATCACTTAAAATCGTATGTCCAATGAAATTATCTTTTCAAAGTGATGAAACAATACTTTCCAGTTGAACAAAAAATAATGGAATTTATCACCAGCACATCTTCCCTACAAGAAACATTTTAAAACTTTATAGATAAAAAAGTTATATAGGTCAGAAATTCAGATCTAGATAATCAAAGGAGAGCCTTAAAGAAGCAACTGATATAGGTAAAATACTGTACCAGTTACTACTTATTAGAGAAACAGACTTAATGCAAGATATATATATATATATATATACATAGATAGATAGATAGATAGATACAGATATAGATATGTATAAAACTATATAAGGATTTACAAGATTGGCTTGCAATGGTTGCCTGCAGAGTCAGATGTGGAAGAGTGTGAAAGGGCCGTCTGTGCACTGGACATCCAAAGGACCCAATCAAAGGCCTAGAGCCCACTGCAGTGTCCCACACAAGTCTGTGTGAGGAGGCCAAGGAGTCTGTACCAAGGAAACTCCTATGATTAACATGTTAAGGACCTAATGGATTCCATTTAGGTCCTTAACATGTTAATCATAGGAGTCTGTACCAAGGAGGCCAAGGAGTCTTTCTCTGGGTTGGAAACCAGGAAACAACATCCCAGGTGAAGGCGAAGACTGGAGCTCCCCTTAAGAAACAGAACCTACCCTCCCTTCTTCATTTCCCCGTTATACCATTCTTCCCTAGGTTTGGTCTTCCACATCCAGAGTGACTCTGGTCCAGTTCAGTGGGTTTTGCTTACTCAAGGTGATGCAATCAGGTAACAGTCATGAATACAAATAATGTTTTCATCATTTTTAATTATTCTAACATATAACTTTGAAAAAATAATAAAACAATGCACTGAGTAATAATGTTTAGCATACAGAAAATTAAATTAATGCCAGGGTATGAGGCATAGGAAGGTAAAACGAATGTTCTATTATTAGGTATCTGGTATATATTTGAAGTAGAGTCACATTTTCAAGGATATGTGTACATTATTTAGAAATGTTCATTGTAAACACGAGGGCAACCATTAAATACTAGAAATAAGTACAAATGATATGTATGAAGGAGATAAGGGCTGGGGGTTTAGCTCAGTGGTGTAAGCACCTACCTGGCAAGCATGAGGTTGCAAGTTCAATTCCCAGTATCACAAAAAAAAGGAGATAAACAGAAGTCTTATAAAATTTACTTAAGTGAAAGAAGGCAGAAAGGGTAGTGTCTTGGTTACTTTTCTCTCATTGTTGGGACAAAATGCCCAACAACCAAAATGAAGGAAGGAAACATTTATTTAGTTCACAGTTTGTAAAGGTTTCAGTCCATACTCAGCTGGCTCCAAGGCAAGGTGGTGTGGCTAAAGGGCAGCCATTCATGGCAGTTGTAATACACACCAAGAGCAGAAGCTGAAAAAGAGAAAATCGCACCGCCTTCCCTCCCTTAAATTGTATGCCAGCTCCCCACTCCTGGGAGAGTGCAGCTCTCACATCACCAACCCCAGCACCAGACAATGAACCAATCACAAATGTTAGACTCAGTCACCTCCATAACTACAAGAGGCTTTGAGGGAGACATCCAAACACAAACCATAACAGGTAGCAAATGCAGTAAATAGAAAACTTAAAAGATAGATGTACATCCAGTATGTCAATAATCACTTTAAATGTGATTAGGCACAACAATTAATAGACTGAAATGGTCAAATTGGATATAACAACAGCAAATCCCAACTAAATGCTGTCTATAAGAAAACCATTATATAACTATAAAGACTCAGTGCAAAAAAATTCATATGAACACAAAACAATGAAGACAGTAAAAAGAACAGTGGTTCCCAGGAGTTTAGAGGGAGAGAAAACAGGCAAAGCAGAGGAGATTTTGGTAGCAATAAAGCTATTCTATATAACACTGTAACACTGGTACATAACTGTTGTCATTTCCTTGTTGAAATTCATTGAATATACAATACAAAGAATGACCCCAATATAAATTATAAATTTTAGATAAGAAAATATATCAATATTGCTTTATGAATGGTAGCAAATGAATTAGACCTTAAGATATTAATAACATAGGAAAAATGTACTTAGTGGAAGAAGGAATATATGGGAACACTGTTATTTTCTGCTTAATTCTTCTAAAAACCTATTAAAAATAAATTATTAACTAAGAAAAATACATATCCCAAGACAGACTTCTGAAAAAGTCTATCCTCTGCAACCTTAATTTTCAGAAACCTAAATGCCTAACAAAAATATTTAAATAAAGTCCATTATATAAATACAATAGAATTTTGTGCTCATATGAAGACAAATGTTTTATAAGAAAAATAATTGCATAGGAAAAGATTTGTAATAAGTAAAAAAAATCTGGCAGAGAAAATAAAAAGTTAATGAACTCATTATGAGCTTTCTCTTACACTATTTAAAATACATACCATGCTAACATTAATCACAAGATCATACAGGTAGAACATAGAAAGTCTACGAAAGACTTGGAAAGTGCTATCAATCAACTTGATCTAATTCACAGTTATGGAATGTGGCATCCAACATCAAAAATAAGCATTCTTCTGAATCTCATACAGTATTCACCACAACAGACCCTGCACTGGACCACAATGCACCACTGACACATTTGCAAAATAGAAATCATGAAAAGCCTGTTCTCAGGTGGTGGTGGAATTCAACTAGAAATCAGTAATTGAAAAGTAACTGAGAAATCCCCAAATATTTCCAAATTAAACAATTACTTTGCAAAAATCATGGATCACAGAAAAGGTCTTCAGGGAAATTTAAAAGTAATTTAACTAATGAAAGCAAACTAAAATGTACCAAAAGGTGACAGCTCTAATAAGGCTAAAAGCAAAACAACCCACTTTGGGGAATTAGTGATTGAAGAAAAAATCAGATCTAAAGCATGCAGATGAAAGGAGATGAGGAAAATTAGAGTAGAAACTAATGAAATTGAAAGTAATAGAGAAAATCAACACTAGTGAAACTTTATTCTTTGAAAGGCTGAATAAAACTGATGAATTTCTAATCAATTCCACAAGGAATAAAGTTCAGAAGACATGAGTTACTAATATCAGAACTGAATGGAGGATCAGTGCCTCAGAACCAAGACCATTATGTAAGGTTCACTATCCATAATTTTACAACTGATGAAATGAGGCAATTCTTCTGATGATATTAACTACCATCACAGTACTCAGTGAGAAACAGGCAACTTAAATAGCCCTAAGTTTATGATATAATTTGAGCGAATAAAAAAACACTATCTTAAACACCACCCACAAAAGAGAACCAGCAAGCCCAGATTATTTCATTGGCAATCCCACCAATTCATAAAGAAGAAATAATACCAATGCTCTCAACTCTCAGAAAATGGAAACAGGAGGAGCATTTGCAATTCATTTTTTGAGGCCAGTATTACTCTCCTTCCCAAACCAAATGAAGCAACTACAATAAAATTAGAAGTTCACAGTTTTCATAAAGACAGATTCTAAAATATTATTCAAATGTTAACAAATTATATCCAGGAATTAATAAATGTCATCATACCCAAGTGAAAGTCCTTCTCAAAATGTAAAGTTGGCCCAGCAGTCAAAAATCAATCAACATACCTCATCATACTAACAGATAAAGAAAGAAAAAATATGAGTATATCCCTTAATGCAGAGAAACAGCTGACTATACAGAATATCCATTCATTATAAAAGCAATAAAAAATTAGAAATAGAGAATATTTTTAATAGAGGAAATATGAAAAACATACACCCCAAATCAAATTTAATGGTAAAGTTTGAAATGTTTTCCCCCCAAAATGAGAACAAGACAATGATATAATTTCTCACTTCTGTTTACTGGAAGACACAGAAAGTAAAACAGGACAAACAAAAGAAATAAAAATTATACAGGTGGAAAGGAAAAAAATAACTGTCTTTATTTGCAGTTTACATAATCAGTGTTTATATTAAAAAACTCCTGAATTTACAAAATCTACAAAAACATTTCTTGAAATAAGTAAACAAATATATAAGGTTGCAAGATCCAATGGTAACATACAAAGTCAGACACTTCCTAGATAGATACAGACAGGTACATGTGTAGATGTCCTTCTAAGACAAGATGTGCAGATAGGGTTGGATGCACAGGTCACTATGCACACATATTTTCTTTCTCTTTCAGCTGAGAGAAACCTAAAGCAGTAACACTCGCAGGGCAATGACCACACCTCACAGCCAGATACTGATTTGAATACCACTCTCCAGCTAAATGAGCCAGAACTCCTCAGAAAAACAGAGTGGGGAGAGGTGTTTCCAGGGTAGGGGTTAGGGAGTATACAAAATAATCCTGGAGCTTCACATAGTGCCAGCAATGAAGGACAAGAAAAATTTAAAAAGAAAGAACAACTCACAAGAGAGACATGGCAATTAAACATTCTGTAGTCACCTAAATGGGATCCCAGAACACAAAACAGCATGGAACTCATGGCTCTCTATATTCTGTAAGGAGATCTAATGTTTAGACTTGAGTTAATAATATATCAATATTGCCTCATTTCTTGTGGAAAAGATGTCCTATTCACATTAACAGAGGTTAACTAACAACAGGAGAAACTAGGCAATGCAGTAAACAGGAACAAATTGACTGTACTATTCTTGCAATTTTTTTGTAAATCTAACCTTTCCAAAAATCAAATGTCTCTTCAAAACTAGTTGGAGATGATATGACAGTACTTTTATGCTCTAGAAAATCTGTATCAAGTTGAAGAGCCTGTACAGAACTTTTCAGTGAAGTCATTTTAGACTAGTGATGGCACACCTGTGGCATGCAGAGTCCTCTCTGTCATCGCAGGAGTCAGGTTACCCCAGCATCACCCAGCATTGCCCCATCTGCCTAATGTGAGATAATGTGCATACAGGGGCAGTGTTGGCACTTGGCAAGAAATAAATGGGCTTTGGGTTGCGGTCTGGGCACTCAGTCTCTAAAACATGTGCCATCACTGATCGAGGCTATTTCTTCTGGGGGAAGAATGTAATTACAAATTAAATTTTCTTAACGGTTGTAGGGCATTTCTCTGTTTAATTCTGGTGGAGTTTCAGTGGTTGGCAGTTTTAGAGGAACTGGTCCATTTCTTCCTTTTGTTGAATTTTGAGCATAAATATGTCTGCAGGGCTTTCTTACGTTCTTCTTAATAGTTGCAGATTAATACTGAAATCTCCTCATTTCACTGCTGAAAATGGCAATTTCCATCATGATCTCTTTTTTACTGTATCTGCAAAGGCTTATTAACTGTATTGATTTTTTTTAATTACAAATATTCTGTTTTACTAATTTCCCTGTTGTTTTCCTATCTTCAGTTGAACCTAGCTCTGCTCTTGTATTTAGTATTGTTTCCCTGGTAATGATTACTTTATTCTCTGCTTCTATATATTTGGCTTTTATTTTTAGATAAAAATAAAAATTTTGATTTTTATTACATGGATAACTGAGGTGATTTTTTCTTTCTGAGCCTGACTTATTTCACTTAGCAAAATGTCTTCCATGCTTATACATCTTGTGACAAACGGCAAGTCTCTCTCCTGTAAGAGTCGATGATATTTTCCTGTATAGGCATGAGGTTCACTTCCTTTCTGCATTCATCCAGTGATGGACACCTCGTGCCGCTTCCTCCCCGCGGCCACTGTGACTGCTGCTGCAATCAACAGAGAGCAAGCGTCTTCATGAGGCGCTGATTTCATGTTCTTTGAGTGTATTTCCAGAAGAAAGACTGTTAGAGAATATGACAGCTCTACTTTTGATCTCCTAAGAAATCATATGGGCCATTACTGAGTTATACTTATGATTCTTTCTGTTTTGTTTTTTTAAAGCTCTCATTGGTACATATGTATAATATATAAAGATTGCATGCACTGTAGGGAGTTGGTACATGTACATAACGTATTTCCATTATTTTTCCTGCTTTGTTCCATGCCCCTGCTGATTCTGCAAAGCTTCTGGAAAGCAACAGTGCTTTGCCAGCTCAAATTAGTATATTTTCATCTCCATTTCTGATTTAATCAATTACCGTGAGCAACAAAATAGAAAATGTGATATCCCATGAATCTAATATTACCGGAGCCATTGTTAGGTAGAACAAAGACGACTTCTCTATCCTATAAATAGCAGCTGACAGAAGTTATTTCTCCAGTGAGTTCACATTTCTTTAGAAGTCTCTTCTCTAGCCACCATAAGGCAATGGACATTTCATTTCTAGTGGCCTCTAGTTATGTGTACGATACTGTAAAAACAACCTAACCCTCCAAATTTCCAACTATGGGGCAGTGCAGTTCCCCAGGGCTCTGGCTGAGCTGGCCTTTGTCATTATCCTAAGTGCTCATTTATTTTGCCGCTAGTCGCTAAAGAAAGTTCTCACCGTGGGAAACAGATATTAAAAAGTCTTTCAAAAGGTACTCATTTAAAATGTATATAATTCTATAGTTGAAGGTTTTTATAAGAACAAGTAGACAACCGTGGGTGAGTACCCCACCTCTTGATATTGGCCACCTCAGGTGGGTGGAACAGAACAGAGAATGGAAGGCGACATTAACTGGCTTTAATATAGCCTTTTATTGTACGGTTCTTATAAGGAATGTGTAAAAATTTAGTAATTTACAAAAAGCACAAAAATAAAGACCTAAAGAGAAGCAATTCCTTTTCCCGTATCCTCCAAGCTCCCCGCGCACTGCAGCATTCACCGCCCCGGCTCTGCAGCCTCTTCCCTCTGCAGGGCCACCCCCACCTGGTCTGTACCAGCAGGCAGAGGGTTGCCCAGGGCCCGCAGTCCAGATGCTGCTACCTTAACTATGCCCCAGTGCCGTGAGGCCTTTGGCTGTAAAACACTTAACCAGCAAGCAGTAAATCCATCTTAAGTGACTTTACGAGCACCTGAGGAAAGGGGAGAGTCCTGAGACGAGGGAGTCAGGCCAGGGCAGGTGTGTGAATGGCTATGATACATCACAGAGAGGGGGCAGCGAGGCTCTGAGACTTCCGGAGAGCATCTGAAGGGCACTGTGGAGGGGATCACCTAGGGCTGCGGGCATGCAGTGCATCCAAATGGCTGCTAAATCACTCCAATTTGCTGAGGAGGAGGAAGAATTAAGAATATGAGTAAGATTTCCATCATGAACCCACTCACATGACCAAGGTTCTAAACTTTCCAAAAAATACAAAACAATGAAAGGAAATATTCACCAGAAGTAGTTGTGTGTCATGATCAGTGGCAGTTTTATTTGTTTCTCCTGGGCTTTTCAATAGTTAAGACATGACTACCTTGATACAGGCAGGACCCGTATGTACTAAGGAGGCCGTAATTTCGCAGTTTCTTATTTAAAAACGGAGCGGTTACTCTTGCTGGTGCCTAAGTTAGGGTGGTTAAAGACCAGAAAGGAGAATATCTTCACAATTAGGCCTAGGATATTAACAATTGATACTATTTTAAAGATTCAATTTTTCTCTTACTGTATTCACAGATAACATTTCAGAAAAGATTGAAATGCTAAAATGTGACAACTCCAAATTATTGAGACCTAACCTTTTCTTCTTGTCAAGACTTTTTCTCTTTCTTTTTTTAAATCCCATGCCTTACTACATGTCTGATTTAAAAAAGTAAAGCACTAGGAAGGAAAGAACGGTTAGCTCATAAAACAACAGACTGGGGTATTATCAAGATGTCCTTTATCCAGAATGTCATTTCCTGGAGCAGCATTTCACAAAATCTTGATGCTGTTGTCATGTGGGGCTAGGTAATTCTCTCATGTCCAAGGAGGGCCTTTCCTGCACACTGTGGAATATGTAGCCACTTGCCTGGCTTCTGCCCATGATGTCCACGGTGACCTTCCCCAGGCTGCAATGGCAAAATGTCTCCAGATCGGGCCATATGTCCCGTGGGGTAGGGTGGGGGTGGGGCGCTTCAGTTAAGAATCCCTGCCGTAAGATGAACAGGAAATGCAGAGGAGTTTTTAATTTAAAGTGGAGATCTGAAGGAAAGAAAGAATGTAGGAAGACTAAAGGACAGAAGGCAAGTGAGAGATGGGTACAGAGAGGGAGGGAAGAAGGGAGGGAGGGAGGAAGGGAGGGAGGGAGGAAGGGAGAGAGAGACCGAGAGAGAAGAAAATAAAGGCAGGAAGAGAAGGAGGTAGGGAAAAAATAGCAGCATAACAATTTTCTATTCCTTGCGGTAAACTGTGAAGGAGACGAGCTGTGTCTCCAGGCTCCTTCTCTTTCTTCTCTCTCTCCTGGGAGTTTGCTAGACAGCCTCCTCTCTTCAGTTTCTTGGAGCTAACACACTTGCCATTTCCTCCACTACCCTGGCCTTCCTGAGTCGTCTACATTTCCATTTTTATGTGCTCGTAGGAGGGTGGGGTCCCCAGGTTTACACATAGAACATACTATCATGAAGAGTGCAAGTGTTCTAATCCAGAGAGAGATACAAAGAGGAGCCGAAGGTCAAAAACAAATACCCAAAGAAGGTAGACAGTATCTAACACTTGTTCAAATATGCTGATAGCTGGGGAAGTAGTTTCATAATTCAGAAGCACAATTATAAAGAGCAATTCGTATCTCATAGTAATCTGTCAGCTCCTCACAATCAAAACCTAAAAGCCATTTTAATTTCACACCTGGTCTGTGGATCCTTGTCTTTAGACAGTTTGGGCCCACAGCCCAGCAACACCATGCGCCAAGCCCAGGTCGTCACAAACTGTGTGAACAAAGGTGAGTAGTCACTGACATCTCATCACAGAAAGATCCAATTACTGCCAATCTCCCAAATACAGCGCCAGGACAATGACTCATCTGGCTCACCAGATGCTTGCGAGCAATCTTAGCTCCTTACCAGACTAGGTACTCCTGAAGGGCAGCACTGAGCCCAGAGCTCCTGCAAGGCTCTGCTCCGTAAGCATTTGGTCAACTGCATGACAAACACGAAGGAAAAACACACGGAAACCAGAGCCCTGCCGTACAGGATGATGTGTACTGCTAACTCTGAAAAAACAAAAACGATTTGTCATAATTCAGCAGGAGCTGCTTGTCTATATTTTGCTGGGAAGCATATGTAATGAATTGGAGCATTTCTGAATGTAAGAATCTCCAGCCTGCCAGGCTGACCATATGGTGGCTGTTTATCAGATGTGATAATCCAGGTCAGCCTGAAATGCTAAAAATTGAAGAGCTGTCATGGGCACCTAGAAAGAAAACGCAGGTCCGGTAGGAAATGCTGAAGCCTAGAAGGAGCTCGGTCTCAGGATGCAGAGAAGGTAGCAGGCATCCATGTCTGAAAGCTGGGGTTGGTAGAAGTGAAGACGGAAGATGACAGAAGAGATGGAGCTAGGAGAAATATGTGTCCTTCCTGGCTTGCAGTCCTGGTGTGAGGAGGAGGTGGTAGGGGCAGGCTGCAGGGTGCTGGGGTCTCTCTTGGTGGGCAAGCCCTGGAGGAGCCACAGGAAAGAGGCTGAATTCCCAAACACTAGCTCCACGAGGCTCAAAACCCTGAAGGAAATCCTAAACTTAGTGAGAGGACGAGAAGCAGATGAGGTGATCCATATCCCCCCTCCTCCTGCACTGGCACTGTTCTCTGCTAGAAATAGATGAGTAAAATCATCGTGATGAGAATTGCAGAAAGGTCTCACAAATTATTAAGTTGTGAGAGACACCATATGTGCTTCCAGAAGGAAAGATGTCCACTGTGGGATACCATCATGCGGTAGCACATCATCAAATACTTGAAATCTTTTTAAAGGAGAAAGCCTGTGTCTCCCAAATCCATTGCAAGAAACTATGCACACAAACTTTGAGGCTCGTGCAGATGTGATTTGGGTGTAAATTTGATTCCTAGAACTTGCCGCAGTGATGCAGATCAGAGGAGACTACACAGAGATCATACATAGTGGCTGAAGCTTCACATATAAGAAAGGAAAAGAAATGGTGACAATAATATGCCCAAAGATACTGACGAGTGTCTTATGCAGAAGTACACTGAAACATGTACACTGGTTGTGGATATGTGTGTGTGCACATTTTGTGTATGTGTTGCTATAAATATGTAAATAGTGATATCCAAGAGTCTTTTCTGTATTTTTAAAACCAAAAATAAATCTTTGTTATTCTTGCAATCAGGAAAAAACTTTCATGTTGGATTTTTAAATTAGTTTTTGAGTATACAACTAAACCCAGAGAGATGAATGAATTTAGCTCAGCTCCATCATGATGAGTAGCTCTCTCTGCATTGCAAAACTACTTACATCTACTTAGGCTTTCTGGGTCCCAAGTACCTAGGCTTCTTCTCCCCAGAGCCAGAAGATTTATCTCAGAACTGTGGAAGGCCAGTTCCATCTGTGTGGTCACATCCCTAACATATCAGAGCACTGCCCTCCATTTCCCCTAGTTGGGTCTGGAAAACATGACTGTCTAGTGTAAGCAACTTGCACACATGAGAGAAGTTTGCTTTCTCAGAAGCTGGTTGGTGCTACGAAATCCTTAGAGTCCAACAGCCCTCATCTGAAACCTCATTTTTCTCCACAACACTTGCTCTCAGGGTCTCAGAGCCCTGGGGGTCAAAGGAACAAGGAAGCAGTACTAACCTTTGCAGCTGTGAGAATTAGCATTGGTCCTCACCTCACTACAAATAAAGGGCAGAGGTCTGAGATCCTTGTCAGAAAGCCATGGTGGGAGGTTTAACAAAGATCTATACTGAACCTAATGCTAATCATGCATGTTTGTCATATGGCGAGCACTTTGCTATGTGACTTTCATATATGAGTGAATTTTAGTTACCAGAACAATTATGGAGGAAGGTACTATTATCTTTATTTTTTAAGTGAGGAAGGATGGCAATGAAAGAGGCTACATTGTCGCTCATGAGCTGATGGAGTTAGCTTGAGATCACATCATCAGAGTCTGCACCACCACGCTCCACCACTTCTCAGCATGAAGACTGCACTGAGGGACTGACAAGATCCCAGTACGCAAAAGGTGTAAGAGTATCCCGTACCATTTGGAGCTGTCAACTCCAAGGTAAGATTTGTAAACCAGTGAGAGGAAAACAGCAATGTCTGTGATGGGAGAAGCCTCAGAGACGACTTTTCTTTCTTTTTTTTTAAATTATTTTATTTAAAGAGAAAAAAACAAAACAAAACAAAACAGAATAAAGGGTAGCAACAATACAGAATTCCAAGGAAAAAAGGAAAAGAACAACAACAGAAAAACCTAAGAAATTATTACTTGACAAATTACATACTGACTTCTTGGAAATAGTTGTTCAAATTACAAAGTTAAAACATGTAAAGTAGACATTCAAACAGTGAGACTGTTAAAAGTTCTGCTCCACGATCAGACAAAAAAGGCAATATGGTCATCCATCTTACCCACTCAAATATACATGCAATTATAGCAAAAGGGTAAAATTAAACACAACAAAACAGAGCAAAGCGGATCACAAGAAAGCAATGTAAGAGACAAAAATTTCAAAACTAGATAATCGGAGATATTCACTCTCTATCATATTAACTCTTGTTTTCTTCCAAATAGTTGTCCATATTGTCACATACAGGGAATTCACATGAAACAGCCTAGTATGGAATTATCTGAGCAGGACGAGGAGTCCATTTCAGGTCTTCAAGACCAGACATTAGGGAAGCCAAGAATGGCTGTCATAGTGTCTCTCATTCTCCTCAAAACAGCTGTCCATACCTTCATGTGTGTTGAACTTAAACACGACAAAGCAAGCTAAAATCACTTTGAACAAAAAGTGATAGTTTTGCTGGACTTCACATCATGACATTATGGAATCAGCACTGGGTACTGTAGTGAGAGACGACTTTTCAATACCTTCAACTGGGTTTGGCAGTAATTCTACAAATTTGAATGCACAGACCTAGAAAACGGCAGGTACCTTCCTACATACCGTCACCTATAGAGGCGTGTACATGAGGTGGATGCGTAAGTGTGTCCATTCCCAGCTGATTTTTGTTGAATAACAAGGAACACAGTTAATAATATACTAGCTAAAACCCAGCACGCATATCCTTTTATAGGACGTTCTGCATCAGTGAAGTAGAGTCAGGCGGATCAATTAACCTTACACAAAAGGAGATCTAAGGTCTTGCAGAGCCAAACCAGCCTTAAAACTATCTGAGGTAAACAAACTTAACAAGTTTGCAGTGTAGAGCCAGGACACCCCACAGGGACGGGCCAGACACACCCCCACGCCTGCCTCTGGCTCCCAGGATAATGTGGTACTGACCACACTCAATTCGGACTCTGGGTCACTCCCTCTCCGCAGAGAGCGGGGTCAGGGTTTCGGAGGTGCTCCTGCCTCATGCTCCACAAATGGTGAGGGGTCTCTGCTGCTCCAAGTCCAGCTAAAATCAGCTCAGCATCTGCTCCAGTGACTAAGGGTTGCTCTCTTCCACTGTGCTCACAATTACAGACGGCCCCTGACTTTTGAGGTTTAAATTTACTTTTTTGCTTTACTTTTATGACAGTGTGAGTAGAAACTCCAAGGCTTTCAATGGGACCTACACTCTGAACTTCCTGGGTGAGCCCTACAAGGTCCACTGTGCGCTCAGGGTGCTGGGCAATGTTCACGAGCAGAAGCCCTGGGTACCTACACAGCCATCAGGAACAATGACCACGACTCCGCCAGCATATGCGTTGCTAAGTTGTGACACTCTGGAGGTTAGGTAGAGTAAACACATTTTCAAGATGTAGGGTTTTCCATTTAGAACAGACCTGTCAGGACACAGCGCCTCTGAGTGAGGGGCTCTGCATCTGGCTTCTGTGACCTAAAACAGACATAGTTAACTGACTGATGTGCAGTTATCAAGTGAAACTTATGCTCCGTGGACGCCTCTCTGGGAGTCTCGTGTCAGCCAGGCCCGGGCTCCCGGCAGCACCCTGCATCCAGAGCACACTGACCCAGGCTGCTAGGGGTCTGCTCGTTATTCTCACGACAAAAGCTCCTCGGACTGCAGACCAAGGCAGCCTGCACTGGATGCCAGGGTCAGGGCAGCACAGACCTCCTTTCCCAGTCAGACTTGGGAGACAAAGCCAGGTGCAGTGCAGGCTGGACATGCAGAATTCTATCCTGTTCAGAAAATGAGAAACATTCCTGGAAAACTGAGGTAAAAGGTAGAAAGTTACAACCAAAGGTCTAAGGAAGACACAGTGGCCCCCAGGAACTTATAAACATAGAGGATAATCTAAAAAGGGCGATGCACAAGATAGCATTTGAGTTTGAACTTAGAGGAGAAGAATCGTCAGCAAGGTAAGTTTATCTGGACAGTTTTCAGTTGAAGAAGAGCTGAGAACTGGGTGGTATAAAATACGATCTTACTGGGCCCCAGGGCTGGGGGACAGCTGAGCCTCTCCCTTACACTCTTACCCCAGATAGCGAACCAAATTCATGTCTACACATCTTTGCTGTAAACAACATAATATACAAACAATTAGTACAGGCTAAGCATCACTAATCCCAAAATCACAAAGAAGAAATGCTCCAAAATGCAAAGCATATCAAATGCCAACAGGATGATGCCAGTGGAAAATTCCACATCGTAAAATGAAACGCAGTTGTTTAAAATGTGTGAAAGCATAAAATCACCTTCACATTCCATGTGTAGGGTACAATATATATAAGATACGTATGAATTTCATGTATTGGCTCAGGTTCCAGCACAACAATATCGCATAAAGGTATCAGATTACATATGTGCAAATATTCCAAAATCCAAAAAGTCTGAAATCCAAAAATGCTTCTGATCACTAGCATTTTAGATGAAAAATTTTCAACCGTAGATGGATTGTGAGTATTTAAGCAAGGAAAGGACTGCAGTTTACCTTCACACTGTGTTAAAAACTGATGACTGTTAAATAGATATTATGAAAAGTTAGTGTAGAAAGCAAACACTTGAACTCTGCTCATAGATCCTGAAAGTACATATGCTGCATACAGGGAAAATGATCCTGTGTATG
>PVJX010020451.1:0-33330 GCA_004027295.1 Dolichotis patagonum | reverse complement strand
TACTTTACATTAAGACAACCAGACATCAACAGTAGCTATCACCATATCTCTTACTCTGCTATAGTTGAGCATAGTTTCAAATATAATAATATCAAACATAACACAATAGTATAAAGCTATGCATAGAGTGAAAGAATTACAGGGCTTTCTGAACCGAATAACAGAAAATGATCAATGAGTACTATAATATCTCATTTTCGATAAAAAATTTTTTTGTTTGAACTATCATACATATTCAAATTCCAATATGACACAATGTGATAGATAGAACCAACGGTAGTAGAACAAAAAAAAACATGGTAGAACTTCTAAGAAGGATGATATTAAATCAGCAATAGCTGTCATAATGTTTTCTTCAAAACAGCTGTTCATATCATCACGTATGATACAGTCAAACAAAACAGGATAAAACCATTCCAACTGATGATTGAAAACTTTGAAAGACTTCAAAGCTATGAGATGGGGCCTCATGCTTACCATAAAGTCTTATATACTCTTATCAAATCTCATACTAGGGAGATTATATGGTATTTACCCTTGTGAGTTTGGTTTATTTCGCTTAAGAGAATGGTCTCAAGTTGTGTCCATTTATTTATAAATATCTTGATGTGATCATTCTTTATAGCTGAGTAGTACTCCATTGTATAAAAATGCCACAACTTTTTTATCCATTCCTCAGTTGATGGGCACTTAGTTTGTTTCCAAGATCTGGCTATTACAAATTGTGCTGCTATAAACATGGGTGCACATATATCACTGTGGTATGATGTTTTCCGTTCTCCTGGGAATATGCCTAGAAGTGGAATAGCTGGGTCAAATGGGACTTCCAAACCCAGCTTTTTGAGGAATCTCCAGACTGACCTCCACAGTGGTTGCACCAGTCGACACTCCCACTAACAGTGTAGAAGAGTTTCTTTTCCCCACATCCTCTCCAACACTTGTTGTTGGTAGTGTTTTCTATCTTGGCCATTCTTTCTGGGGTGAGATGGAATCTCAGTGTGGTTTTAATTTGCATTTCTCTCATGACTAATCATGATGAACATTTTTTCATGTATTTATTTGCCATTCGTATTTCTTCATCTGAGAACTGTGTATTCATTTCAGATGCCCATTTTTGGATTGGGTCTTTGAATTTCGAGAGTCTGATTTTTTAAAATTCTTTATAAGTTCTAGACAGAAGTCCTTTGTCTGAGGTGCTGGAGACAGCGCTTTCAACACGAAGTTGCCTATGGGATCAGGCTAAGTAAGAAACATGAGCTTTTTCCTGGAGAACATAGTGAGGTGGTTTCTTAGGTTATGGTCAGGTCTTTATTAGACAAAGATTACTTTGGTGATTGGATCCTAGGATGTGTTGGAGAGAGGGAGACCTTGGCAGGTCACTCTAAGAGTTTAGGAAAGAGAGGATAAGAACTTGAGCCAAGGGAGAAGCTGTGAAGATAGAGAGGAAGACAATTTGAGTTTGGAAGCAAGGAAGCAGAACACTCAGGAAAACACTCTTTCCACCTTTTCAGAGCTTCAGAAAAGGAAATATTCTAGCTCATGCCTTCCTTCGGTCCAATGTTGTAGCAAGGCTGACTTTATTGACTTGGTTTAGCATCCCCTGGCGAGTGGGATTGCTATGAGGAGTTTTGAGTATTGGGGTTCCTTTCTCCTCCTCCTGCTCCAGGCACACTGCATCCAGAGGGGGCAGCTGCAATGATGATTTTCATTTTATAAAGCAACAGAGAAGGACCACAGTGAAATCATTCCCACAGAATCTTTCTGGTCAAATGTCACTTATCACGTCATCTGCCACCACTTAACAGATTTAGCATTTTTCCTTTTCTGCAGAGATGTTATTTGGACCTTAATAAGATTTTGCAGAATGAGAGGTGAGTGCAAAGAAGGAATCTTGACCCTTCACTATCTATCCATCCTTCCAACATTATTGACACTGGCTATAAGGATAACCACAGTTAAATAAGAAATAACTTTATTCTCAAGGCATTCACAATCTATTGAGAAAGACAGGTGTGTAAAGCAAAAACTGCAGCAAAGCTTCCTAAACTGGAGGCACATATCGAAGGCCTAAGATTCTCCAATAAAAGATTGAGACATCATTCAAGCTGAGGGATTTTCCAAGGAGAAGGATCAGCTAATGCAAACGTGTAGGGGCATGAAAAGATACAACATCCCTGAAAGTGAACCTAGCACAAGATGTAGAGGAGGGAGAGAAGGAGAAACAGGAAGCCTGAGGTTTAAAATTCAGCTCTGTTGTCTAAAAAGCTTGAGCCATATTTTGTAGGCAGGAAGACACCCTATAGAAGAATAAGAAGGGAGGTACATGGTCAGAGTTTCATCCTAAACAGTTTACCTTTGTGCACTGTGTGTATGATCTTATCATAAACACATCAGTAAAGGAAGCCAAAAGTGCAAGTAATCCAAGATATGCCTTCTTCCATCACTCGCCATGTCCTATCTTTTTATTTTTATTTTTTTGGTACCGGGGATTGAACTCTCAACCTCACGCTTGCCAGGCAGGCACTGTGCCACTGATTTATATCCCTGGGCCTCACCAAATTCTATCTTTGTTTTCTCAGTATCTCTAAATGCTGTTGATTTCAATTCTACTGCCATAGCTGTTTCAGACACTGTCGTGTCACCTGGTCTCCTGTAGACCTCTTTACTATTCTGCCTGAATCCATTCTACCCTTCCTCGAATCCATTCTCTACCTTCATCCAAAAATTTTAGTCAGATTTTGTGTGCAGTAAACTACACAGATTCTAACCACATAATCTCATGAGTTTTGACACCTGGGTATACCCATGCTACTACCACCTCAATCAAGAGACCCTTCCATCCTTCTGAAACAGCTCCTCTTTTTCCCATCCAGCCCATTTTTACATATCATAGGAAATTACTATTCTGATTTCCAGTACCAGAGATTAATTTATTACTCTGAAACAATTCACCATTTTACACCCCTCCCAGTAATGTGGAGAATTCCAGTGTTTCCAAATTCTTGCCAAGATCTAGTATTTTATGACTTTTTCATTTTAGTCATTTAGCAGGTACGAAGTGGCATCATATAGTTGCTTTGCTATATATCCTGATCAGTAATGGTATCAATCAACTTTTCGCATGCTTAGATGCTTATTAAAACATGCTTGTTTGAAGCATATAGTTAAGCATTTGCCCATTTTGCCCATTTTTGTAGATTGTCTTTGTTTTTGATTTCTAGGACTTTTGACTGTATTTATGCAGACATGTGCACAGAAGAATTTCTCTTGGTCTATGGCTTATTTTTTATTTTAGTTCTGGCAATGCAGAAGTTTGAAATTTTGATGAAGTCTAGTTTTTTAGTTCTCCACACCATGATTTTTATTGAGCATAATTGGCAAATAAAATGATTATTATTTATTACATGCTAAGAAAGATTTGTTTATGAGGATTGACTTTATGCTTTCATCTAGATGCTTTAGAGTTTCAGCTATTACATTTAGGCCTGTTACCTATTCTAATAATTTTTTTCAATATGGTGTGAGGTAGGAGTTGAAGTTTATTTTTTTCTCATATTTTCTTATTTGTTTCCATTGCTGTTTGTAGAGAAGACTTTCATTTCCAAATGGGTTTGCCTTGATGATTTTGTAAACATTAAAATGATTGTATATGTATAGGTCTAATTTGGTTTCTATTCTGTTCCATTGACTTAGCTACCTACAGTATCTCCACATTGAGTTATTTCTATTATTGAAATTTAATTTTTTTTTCTGGCACCAGGGATTGAACTCAAAACCTTACACTTACCAGGCAAGCACTTGAGCCCGCTGAGCTAAATCCCCAGCCCAAAATTTTACATTTTTGTGTAAGTTTTAAAATCAGATGATATGCTATAACTATGTTTTTATCACAAGATTATTTTGACCATTATATATCCTTTGCAATATCATATATATTTAAAATAACTTACCAGTTTCATTTTAGAAACCATCCATTGAATTTATGATTGAGACTGAGCTTTATGATTATGAGGAGAATTGATATTGTAATATCAATATGATATAATCGAGACTTCCAGACCATAACATACAATTTTTTCATTCATTTAAATCTTCTTTAATGTAATATTTTGGGTTTTTCAGTGTAAAGATTTTGTGTATTCTTTGTTAATTTTATTCCTATTTTGTTTTCATGCTATTGAAAAAAATATTTTCTAATTGTTTGTTGTTAGCATATAGAAATTAAATTACTTTGTGTGTATTAATATTATATATTAGTGATCTTGGTAAATTAATGTATTAGCTTGAGTAGTTTTAAAAATTTTTATTTTTGACACTTTATATGTATGACTGCTGAATACAGTTTTGCTTTTCTCCTGTTCTTATTTAGTTAGTTATTTTTCCTCCTAATTGTATTGGTTAGAACCTCCAATATTATTTTGTACTGAAGTGCTGACAGCAGCCATGCTTGCCTTATCCGCAGTTTTATTTATAAATTGTTCAGTATTTCATAGTATGTTGTCATATGTGTTATTGCTGTGTTGTCCTTCATCAAACTAAGAAAATTTTCTGTGAGCTAAGTGACTGCAGAGTTTCTCAAAGGATGTTTTTTGAATGCATTAAGCGGATATTTCCTCCTTGGCTTTGCTTTCCCTTTCTGTAGTACCAAGGCTCAAACTCAGGGGAGCTCTACCACAGAGCTACATCCCCGGTCCCTTTTTGAGCCTGGGTCTCCCAAAATTTCCCAGATGGGGCTCACATATGTGATCCTTCTGCCTCAGCCTTCTAAGCACTCGAATTACTGGTATGAGTCACCATGATGAGGTTCTCCTTTATCTTTGTAATGTGGTGAGTTATACTGATTTTCAAATATTAAATCAACTTTGCATTCCTGAGAAAAATGTCACTTGATTAAGATACAGCATCCTTCTTATACATTTCTGGATTCAGTTTGTTAGTATTTCATTAAGGAGTTTTACGTTCAAAAATATTTTGGTATATATACCCCTCACCTAAATTATCTGGTTTTGGTATAGATTCATGCTGCCTTTATAAAATAAATGGCAGATTGTTTTACCCTTCTCTCTTTTCCAAGAGAATTTGTGTAAGATTGATGTTATTATTTATTGGTAAATATGTATCAAAACACATGAGTGAAAACAGCTAAGTCTGGAGTTTTCTGTATGTGAAATTTTGATTACAAATTCAACTTTTCTAAAGAGCATAGACTTAGTGTTAATTTTTAAAATTGTGTGTCTTAAATAAATTTGTCCATTTCATCTAATTTGTCTAAATAGTTGGCAAAACACCATATTGCCTTCTTTTTCTTTTAGTATTTGTTGCATCTTTTATTTTTAATAGTGTTCTTACATTCTCTCTCTCTCTCACACACACACACACACACACACACACACACGCACGCACCAGGAACTTAATTCAAGACCTCATGCTTGCTAGGTAGGTGCTGTGCCACTGAGCTGTATCCCCTACCCTCTCTCTTTAAATTTCTCTCTTTTTCTCTCTCTCCCACTCTCTTCTTCTATCTTGGGTTTTAAACACTTTATTAATCTTTCCAAAGAATAAGTTTTGGTTTTGTTAATTTTTATTTGCCTTTTCCTTTTTTTATTCCTTCTCTTGTCTTTATTCTTTTCTTCCTTTTCTTTATTTTGATTTAATTTCCTCTTCTTTACTAGCATATTAAGGCAGAAACTTAAATCATTCATTTAAAATCTTTTTTTTGTCTAACATTGAGTAATTACACACAAATACATTCCCTTCTGAGCACTGGTTTAACAACATCCTCCAGGTTTTTATATATGATGTACTCCTTATCACTCAGTTCAAAACACTTTACCTTTTCCTTTGGGAGTATTTCTCTGATACAGTGGGTATGCAGAGGTACATTCTTTGTTTTGAGTTATTTGGAGTTTTCCCAGATATTTTAGTGTTATTGATTTTTTAAAATTTAAACTTACTCTTGTCAGAGAACATACTCTGTAAGTTTTCAAATTATTGGAATGTATGGTCCAGCACATGGGTGATCTTGGCAAATGTTCAGTGCACACTTAAACGTCTATGCTGCGGGTGTCAGGAGATAGTGCTCTATAGCCAGGAATTAGGTAAAGTTGGCTGATAGTGTTGTTTGAATTTTTCTATAGCCTTCCTAATTCTTTTCTGTCTAGTTCTATTAATTACTGAGAGGGTGTTGTTGAAATTTCCATCTATAGAAGTCAATGTTTGCTTCATCTCCTTGAATATTTTCTAATAAGATACATACAGATTTAAGACAGTCAAGTTCTTCTGCTGAATTAACCCTTTTATCATTGTGAAATAGCCCTCTTTATCTCTGATAATATTCCTTATCTTAATGCCTAATTTGTCTGATATTAATGTAGGCAAAGAAGCTTTTATATGCTCACTTTTTGCATACGAAAGAATTGTAATATCATTTCCCTTCAACTTATTTGTATCTTTACATTTAAAATGCATTTTCATAGACATAAAGTAGTTGAATCTTACATTTTCATCCTGTCTAATAATCATGGAACTTTCAAGGTTTTTTTGAAGCTGAATAATGAGGAACTTCAGCCAGTTGCCTGGAGAGTTGGCTTCTGGCTCTGCTCCATGAATCTGATGGATGGGTGGAGTCCTTAAATCTCGGGGGTATCTTTTGCTTTGTGAAAGAATCTGTGTGTCACTTGGCCTGCCATGATTTGGAGCCAGGAACCTTTAGCTGCCTTCTTCACACATCCCATGATCTTGCTTTCATAATGCATCTTTTATCATAGTCCTAGTCCTCAAATTATGTCTTTGGCAATATATTCTTTTAATGGTGGTGGTTTTCTTGTGGTGAAATGGTGCTTCTTTGGAGAACATACTCTAGAAAACAGCTTCTCCTATCATCATTTGCTTCTTGGTCCTATGAAGGCCCAGAGAGTTGCTTTGAGTAACTTGCTGGAAGATGTCATTAAAGGAAAGTTGGGAGGAAAAACAAGAGGAAGCAACACAAAGAGCCTAAGCTTCTTCAGACCTGCATTACAAAATCGTAAAGGTAACCTGGTGAAGCTGTGCTTCTGCTGTCCCCAGGTTGTAGACAAGGAACCAGAACTTGGGGGGCGGGGATAAGTAACTTGCCCAAGGTAACTATAGTTACTGCTTCAAGGTACTATATTACAGTGTCGTGTGCTTATCGCAGTGGAGAGACTACTAGGCACTCACTCCTCGCTCACCTCCCCACTTCTTTCCTAGTAAATCCCTCCTCCTATGATTCAGAAGGAGGCTGGTCTATGCTCTCCTCTATGATTGGAGATCCTGACCAGCCTAATAATCCATGTGGCCTTCTGGAATCAGATATAGTTCCAAGATGGACAGCCAGAATAACTGGCTCAGTCAGACTGAAGGGGAGGACTTAGACACCTCGGTGGATGAGAGGCTCACTCCCTCTCCTGCTGGGTCAGCACTGGGGAGCTTACATCCTTGCCAGGGAGGAGGAGGTGGACTACATCCATGAAGCAAGCAGACCTAGATCTTTGATGATACTCATCCATCCATGAATTGCATCACCCCTGCAGTCCACACTAGAGCTTTAGAGTTCCCATGTGAGAGTATTCATTTTCGTATTGCTTAAACAGTACTTTATATTTCTAAGAGTTAAAGACATCCTAACTGGAAAGAACACAGAATAAGGGAATAGTGGAACCAGAATAGGTATGTCCCATTCCAGAATGCTCCCAATGGCATGGCTCCTTGCTCCCTCTCAGTGAGAGTTTATGACCTCTGTCTTGCACAGGACAAAGCTGAAGTTTAAAGAAGGGAAGTGATTTGTCCAGGGTCACAGAGCTAGCAAGTGGCTTGCCCTGGCTCAGAACTCATGTTTATCTGACTACAAAGCCTGCACTCTGCGTGCTGCCTCCGTTGGCTTCCCACCCTCCTGCTTGCCACCGTTCCTGTACCTTTGACTCCAAACAGAGGCCTCTCCGTCACCAAATAATGTGATCAAATCAAACCTTCTTTCCATACAATTAGAAAACATAACAGGTTACAGCAAAAAATGCAAAAACCTCCAAAGCTGCTCAAAGCTAATTAATTTCTATTACTAGTGAGAGAAGAACCACTTAACATGTCTTTTCTTATTCAAATTACCATTGACGGCACCTGCTTTTTTATTCTTGGGAAATCCTGCTACAATGCGGGGTAAATTATGTAAGACTGTAGAATTTATGAAGATAAGGCAATTAGCATTACAAAACCGAGTCCGAGTTACAATTTCTGGGGAACAGAAAGAGTTATGATGCTCCCTTAAATGCCCTAGTGAAGTCTCACAGATTGAGTTAATCCTTGTGGTAGTCAGGAAAATTGAAGGCTAAACGGCGCCATGATGGTGGGTAATTAATTGTCAGGGCCCTTCGGTGATGGGGCTGTCTGCTTCTGAGGAGGCGGCCAGGGCACTTTGGGAAAGAAAAGGAAAGGAACAGGATTCATGGGGTGAGGAGGCAGGGAGAGAGAGAGGAACTTCCTTTTAAAGTCCTTGGTCTTTGGGTCAAGCAGGGTCTTGTCCAGGGACCACACTCCCATGAGGATTTTTGAAGCCTCTACTACCCAGCACAGCTGCCTCGAAGCAAGTGCTTCCGGGCAGTGTTTAGATGCTGCTGAGATTTTGCCTGTGAGCTGGAGGACTCTTAAACACAGCGGATGGCCCGGGTACTTGGCTTCATAGATGCAGATATAGAGTGGGGTATACATAGGATGCAGGTCTCAGAAAGTGAGTGAGAGACTTACGGTGGATGTGTGTGTGTACAATTGTGCTGTTTTCCACAGAAGTGTCTGCAGGTTTTATTTGATTCTGAACAGGTTTAGGATTCGTCCATTCCTGCCTCAGAACTCACCATACATAGTCAAAAGATCCAGAGAGGCAGGTACTCTCCTGCCGCCCTCCTGGAGCCTTGGTGTCCATCTGTTGCTGGTTTTCCATTTGGGGCTGGCTCAGTATCATTTTCAGCATCAGAACCAAGGCTGCAACACTTGCCCTCTGGGCCCCTGGTTTGAATGTTAACTGTTTCCTATTCAGCTTTACAGGCAGGTCACTGCTGGCTCATAAGGCGCCTTTGTGTGCATTAAAAGATGGCACACTTCTCTGGAAGGTTCCAATTCCATACCACCTGGCAGGCTTGGCAAGCAGAGCTCAGGCTGGGCTCCAGCCCAGACTGGCCATGTTGACTTGTATCCTTGTACAGCATACAACCTGCACAGCCTTACTCTCAAATTTTCTTACTCCAGGGCTTGAATCACTGACAGGTACTAGAGTTTCCTCCTGGAAAGACACTGAGCATGCTGTAGGTAGGCCTGAGTACAGCTGGTTGAGGGTTCAGGAGACTGTTAGCTAGAAATAGAAATTTCATCATGACAAGGCAGTAATACCAAGTGTAACATTCACTTCTGTCTGGATGCAGAACTAGGCCAGGCCCATCTAGAGTGACAAGAAGCAGGCCCCGTAAGCCTGGGGGAGGAATATAGCAGCATGTCTAAGGAAGGGTGGCAGGCTAGGGCAGGCCAGAGCAGCAGGAAGTGACGGGTAAGGGGGAAACTGGTCAGCAAGAGGACTGGGGTGAGTTGTTGAGGGCCTTGCAGGCCACTGTGAGGATTTGTGTATTCTGAGACGGGGAGGAAGGCTTTGGAAGATTCTTAGATGAGGAGTGGTATGGTCTGACCTGAGTTTTTTTTTTAAGAATCGGTATGGCTGCCGTGTGGGGAAGAGACATAAGGGGTAAGAGTAGAAGCAGGGAGACATTAGGACCTACTGAAACTGTCTTTCCAGATGAGAGATGCTGATGGCTTGAAGAGATGGAAACTGCATGGATGGTGAGAAGAAATGAAAGTTGGGTAATACTGGTGTCTTTAGGGTATAGATGCAGAAATGAATGATATATTGGGTGATATATTGGATGAGAAGAGAAAGGTCAAGAATATATCAAGGCTCTCAGCTTTGTGAATGGAAGGGAGTGAAGGGTGCATCTGGATGTCTGAGAGCTTTGTGGAACAGGCACACTCTTGTTTCTTTTTTATGGTTCTAATTCCAGGCCCAGATCTTTCCACCTATATCTATTGCCCACCAGGCCTGTACAGTGGCCTGCTCACCTCTGCCTCAAAACTACTGCTCTTGACTTCCTTCTAGAATGTCATCTCACTTTTATTTTGCTGAACTGTTGCCTAATACCTGAATACTGGATGCCAGCCAGCCATCCACCCCATCCATGCATCCTTTCATTCACTCATGAGTAAACATGTGTTACTGAGGACTTACCATGTGCAAGATGCTGATCTCTGCACAAAATACCTAGCAATGAAAGAGAGCTGTGGGGTATGAGCTTAAGTTTCCTTAGGATACTTGTGCTGAGGAAATACTACTCTATCTGCCCAGCTACCTACCTACTTTATGCCAAGTTGCATGACACTGCTTTTTAGTTTAACCCTTTTAATCATGAAGGGGAGATCTAAGAGGTCATTGGGCTTTATCTCTCTTGTTCCCTGTCATTTCTTCAACAATCATATGCTCAGTTATGGTTGTAATGGGAAAACTCAAAGTGAGGAATTTTAGGCACAGAGTTTTTTTTTCAAGTCTGTTCATAAATAACGTATTCCTTGGGTTTCCACAGCAGGCTTAGGAAGACATTTGAGGACATCAGCTTCTTAAGCATTTTGCAACTCCTCTTGTGTTATTTTGGGACCCCCACCAACATAACCCAAGCTACTGGGCTGGCAAAGGATTTTAGGACCCATAACTTGACCCACCTTCAGGAAAGGGAGCATGACTTACTTGGGAAGAACCACATGTAAGTTCTGAAAGGAAACTAATCAGGCAACAAATTTCAGTAGTAGGTAGGAGAGGAGCTACATTTAGGTAAGGACAGGAAGGGCATTACCACCTGGATGTGAGGCTGCTGGACGCTACCCTCCCCTTTGGAACAAGGTCCAGTTTCCTTCAATGAGGCACAGTCGTTCAGGAGATGCCCAGATGGGGATGTGAATATTTGTGCAAGCCCTTGGATGGCTCGGAGGTTTGAGACTTCAAAGGCCATTTTGAACCATTAACTCATCACTCCACACACCAAAGCTTTGAGCACAATTATCTCTTATTTTATAGACAACAAAACCAATGCTCAGAGACAAAGCACCTGGGACCCTACCAAGCCAGTGCCCAGCCACAAGCATTTCTTGATCTCCAGTCCCATCCCTATGGCTGAGACTTCTCCCAGATGGAAGCGTCTAGGCCACACTGCCTTGCTGTGGGTACTGGATGGCACTGGACCACCTAACATGGAAGCTGGAAGTGTACCCAGAAGCCATTCTCACACACCAAGCTCTAACCACTACCTGGGGTAGTGACACTACCAGCATCCCATTTAATCTCCCCCAGGGTGCTGGTAGAACTTTAACTATCTCTTGTTTTACAGAGGAAACAGAGGCTTGGAGAGGTAATTCCACAGAGTCGCACAAGTTGTCTACCTGGGATCCACAGTCAAGGTTTCAAACTTTAGTCCTACCACTCACAGGGGAGGCAAATTTGAGAAAAACAATGTTGAGTTTCCTCATCTGTGACACAAGGGTTGTGGTGGGATTAAAGTGAGTTGGGCTGTGATGTCCTACAGGACCCTGGCACTGAGAAGCATCAGTCTCTATCTGTGCCCATCCCACACAAACAGATTTTGAGGAACCTGAACTGTGGGATTCTCAGGGGGACAAAAGGCAGTCTTACCCAAGTGACCATGCATGGGTTAAGGTGCTGGGACACAGTCTTGTGAGAAAGGGGTGGGTGGAATGTAAGGGATGGCAGACTTGGCAAATTAAAAGATAGGATGCCCAGTTAAAGTTTAATTTTATTTTAGCTTCAGATAAATGACACATAATTTTAAAAACCATCTCAAGTGGCACACCTGTATTTTAACTGGCAAAAAGCGTGAGCTGCAGACCACAGTGGGGCTTGTTGCTGGTTTCTACTGGAGCCCTACTGCTTGACATCAGTTCCTATGGGAGGATCTGCAGGAGCCATGCTGGGCAGCGCTGGGCCTGCCGGCATCACCCCCTCAAGGTGCTCTGCAGGGCCCAAGGGCTCCACAAGAGAATAATGGACTAGTAATTATCATCAGTTAGAAGCTCTGAGTGCAGGCCTTTTCAGAACAGAAGTGGATTCTAGTTCTTAAAAGGATTTGCAGACTTGAACAAATGCCTTTCCTAATCAGTACAAATTGTTCTTTTAAACAAGAGAGAGCTATGTGTCCACTTTTTCTCCGTCAGGCTAATGAGCAGTCAGTATCCTTCCTGGGGATCTGGACTCTCTTTCTTCCCTCTGGGCTACAGGGAGATGATGGAGGAGTTGGAGGGCACGGAGAAGACCTCCTGTGGAGGTCCTGCCTCTGTCCGCTGTGTCCCAAAGTATGTGGCTTTAGTCATTCAGATTTGGTCTTCTCTTCTATGAATGGGTACAGTGATAAATCCTGCCCTACTTCGGCTCTCCTGATGGTCACACAGGAGACTGTGTTATCTGCCTTCTCTGGCAGAGAGCTCCACCCCTCTCCTGTGCCTCCCTACTTTATCTTCCTTTCCAAACTTCTGCAAACACACCTCCATTCATGACCTTAAGATATGAAAAACCAAAACCTAAGCCAATTCATTTTACATTTATTCGTTCTTTCCTCTTTTTTTGTCCCCAAATGCCTATGGATTGGTTACATTTGACCCGTTAGGTCCCCACCTCAGTTCATGAGTGGAGGTCACTATCTGTAGCTCTCAGGCTACAGCTGCTCTTTCTTAAATTTCTGCCTGTCACTGGGATGCCTTCTCTTTCCTTCATCCAGGACTGAACTCTGCCTTCCACTCTCCCAGTGTGCTCCCTTGGTGCCAGCCTCGCCTCTCTTCTCTGTGTTCCTTTAGCTGCAAATGGTAAAAGGGAAAAGTAGGTAATGTTTCCTTGCAATCCTGAACCCAGGACCCTTTTTTCTCAGCAGCAGAAAAGCTGACTGGAGCCATTGCTGGTGTCACTATCACCATCCTAATGAGAATCCTGGGTTGGCAGAGTGCCAAGGGGGAGATGGTGGTGGTACCTGTTAAGATATCCTTACCTTCTCAAAAAGAGGGGCATGTGTCAAGGAATTAGACTAAAGTCATTTTAAATTTGGCAGAGTATCAATTATAGGGCAGCTGAGGGAAATTTATGAATGAATTCTTTTAACTCTAGTAGAGACTAAGTATAGGGAAAATCTTGAGGGTTTTGCCTGCTTCCTCCTCCAACCGCCAGCCTGGCCTTTGACTTATTTAGAGGGCACAGAGGTTTCTCCTCCATCTTCATGGGTGGAGAGCAAAGTGCAAGCGAAGGAGACTGGGGGGTGGGGAGGTTAACATGTCACCTGTGTAAAGGCCACCATTACTGCGTCAGAAGCTCCGCTAACTCTAGAGATGCGCAGGGGCAGCCTCAAGATGTTTGTTCTTGTTTTTCAGATTTGGAAGCCGAAACTCAAGTTTCCCAGGATCATTCAGTTAGTGAGCAGCAGAGCCAGCAACTGAACCAAGTGCCTGTCCTACTACCCCAAGGCCACCTGCCCAGGATGTGTTAATAGCTTTGGAGTTTCCTTGATGCATTACCACTGGCCTGACCTCATTTTTCAACAATGAGCTTTTACTGAAAAGAAGGCTGCCCCAGGGGCTCAGCGGTCCGCAGGGTCATTCAAATTAAGGTTCTGCTGTAAATGATCAAGTGTCTACTGAGTGTCAGCCTGAGCTGGCCAGGCCTTTCGCAGACCTCACTGGTACACCAGGACACATGAATGGTGATGTTAGTCCCAGTTTACTGACAGGCCTTTGTGAAGCTGGCAAACCTTGCCCATAGTTGCCCACAAATTAGGGGCAATGCCAGGATTCAAAGCTACTTTGTTATTTCTTTCATACCCATCCAAGTGCCTGTGCAGCCCAGAAAACCAGATATTATCCATAGAAATATTTATTTATATATTTAAAAGGCAAAGATATGTTGCACGTATAATAAATTCTGAAGCCTTATGCACAAGACTCTAGAACCTTGCCTCTGCCCACCTTTCCAAAGGTATCTCGGATCCAATTTTCCTTGTTTAGTGTACTCTAGGGCCACAAAATTTCTTCCCATAAGCACTTGGTACTTGCTCTCTCTAGACCCTCCTTTGCCTATCATATACACATGGATGGCTCTTCATCAATTAGTTGTCAATTCACAAATTGCCTTCTGAAAGAGGCTTTGACTCCTCAACTGCATTAATACCCCACCCCAAATCATCACCTAACCTATTTCCCAGACCTACATGTTCTTACCTCTCATTATCTGAATTTATCATACTAAATTTTCACCTGTTCATGATCTTCCTTGCTCGATTGCAAATTCATTATCTACTGTAATACCTGTTCTATTTCTGTGCCTAACACACAGTAGGTACACTGAAAAGATCTGTTGGATAACACACGAATGGGTGAGATGTCATCCTGTCTTGGGACAAAATTATCCTGTTCTTCATGCCAAACACCAGCATTCTTAGCAGATAGTTTTTTTCTTTCTTACCAAATCTCATTAAAATCAGTCTTGCCACAGAGCAGGTGTTGCTTTAAATACACAGCTTAATCAAAGCAATGATGTGAAGGAGCGTGCAAGTGGCCGAGGCTACCCACTGTGCCCTCTAACACTGACCTGCAAGGAATGGGGTTTGTAAGTAGGTTGGGGCCCTCAGGAAGACCCATCTGCTTTCTGCAATAATGTAAAAAGAAAACTTTCAAATACCACAATTTGCAAATGAAGACCTTTAAAATAATGGGACGGTGGCTCTGGAATGGGATTATTAGGATAATGCGATGTTTAAGTGGGTGCTTTTCCTCTCAAGGACCTGCCTGAATTCTGCTGAGCTCATTCCACGAGAGACCTCAGAGAGATCAGTTGTGACTTTTATTAAAGTCAAACCAATACCTGTATTCACAGCCGCCTGGAGGAAATTTCTTTCTGTAACTCTGATTGAAGTTTAATGGGAACTACACAAAGAAAATTTACTTAACCTCCTCACCCATCTCTTCCACCGTGGAAGTCTGTTCATCACGTGCTCTGCTCCCCGGAGACACTATCAAAGATAGCACTTCTCAATTTCATAATATTTTTCAGAGTAAAAGAGGGAAGACAGCTGCAGACCTCTACTATTCCAGAATACCGTGTAGTCGGTGTCTGATTTCACTTCCAGGAACAATGCAGAGGTTTTTCCCAAGGGTGTGCACATTAGTATTTTGTAGATTACAGATAAAAAACATACGCGCTACTAAGAGATCATCTTGGGTGTATGTGAATGTACGTGGACACAAAGCCCTGGGATGTGCTTCTGATTTGTCCATCTGGCTGATCAACCTCAGCTCCTAGCCCATAGGAAGACAGGCACCTGCTCACACACAACAAATAAAAGCACCGAGTAACACCACTCATTCCAGAGAGACCCCGACAACAGGTTACTAACACCTCATGTGTAGTGCTTTGTAGATGGGAAGTACCCTTTGTAAAATCCCACATTTTTCTTATGAAGTTTGCACACATCTAAACAAAAATATGAAAACTCAGTTGTATGAACTCAGTTGTATGAAAACTCAGTTCTGTAAAGTGTTAACTAGCGGATGTCTACATGACTATCACCTAAGTCAAGGAATACACCATAGCCCAAAGCCCTTTTCCCAGTTCATCTCTGATCATCACTTTCTTGCTTTCCAACTTTCTTCCTAATTACTCGTTTGCTTTATTTGATAGTTTTTACCAACTAAGTGTGTATTCCTAGACAATATAGTTTTTACCCAATAAAAAATCATATGGAATGTACCCCTTTTATCTGGCTATTTTTTTCTCAATTTTTGTTTTTCAGCTCTGGTTCTGAGTTTCCTAAGGATGTTGTCCTGTGTGCTATATGGGTTTTTGATGTGCCATTTAACAGTGCATGGATACATGTACACCATGGCTATTTGTTGAGTGTCCTGTTGATGGACATTTGAGTTTGGGTTATTTCTGATTTAGGGCTATAATGAATGATAGCACCCTATATTCTTTTACCTATATTATTTATTTATTTATATTTTGAAAGTAATAGAAATACAACAGAACAAGACAGAACAAAGCCAATCGAGACAAAGCCAATTGTGAAATTGGTACAGAACTTCAGAGCAGGTTACCAGGATAACAGTAACAGGTACCACAGTATATCTCCTTATCTTCACAATAGTTGTCTAGCCAATTAGGCATAGAGAAATCAAACCAAAGACACAACATTATAAAACCAATCAAAAGAGAATATTTTATACAGTTAAACAATTAATCATAATGAAACAAAACAGTGAAAACATTTGCTTTCAAACAGAGGATAGAAGGAAATGCCCCATATTTGCTGCACTGCATACAGTCATCCTCCCAAGAGATGCTCAGACCTCTGTCCCCAGTTGCTAACAGGGGGAGGAGAGGTTTGGGATGTTTGCTTCTCAGCCTGTGCACCTGTAGGCTCACAGGAGATGCTACTGGGTCTCTTCCTGGCTCATGCTAGAGAGAGGTGCTTACCAAGAGGGTGGGCAAGTTGCTTCTTTGTGCAGCCGCCTGGGTTCCACCATGGCCATGACCAGTTCTCTACCTGTATTTTGGCACACATCTGGATGATTTTATCTCTAATGAGTTGGCTATATCTGGCACACTACCTGTATTTGTAAACAAACTGTATCGCCACTCCTACGTTTTTTCATATTGTCTGTGGTCATTTTTGTAAAATGAATGCAGAATTGAGGAGTTATGCCAGAAACTGACCATATGGTATGCAAAGCCAACAGTGTGAAGTACCAGGCCCTTTTCAGGAGAAAGCCTGCCAACTTCCGCTTTAGGGCATATACTTAAGCGAGAGTTGTAATGTCACAGGGTTTTCATATTTACAACCCCAGTCATACTGCCGATTTTTTTTTGGTGCTTTGTACTGAGTTACATCCTTAGCCCTTTTGTATTTTTTATTTTGAGACAAGGCCTCACTAAGTTGCTAAATTGTCCTGCTGGGCTCAAGCTTATGATCTTTCTGCCTCAGCCTCACTGAAAGCTGGGATTACAGGTGCGTGCCTCCATACCTATCTTGCACTGCCATTTTCCCTCCAGCAAAGTTCTTTCTATAATGTTTAACATTTTATTATGAAAAAGATTGTTGCAGTGATAACCCGTGAAGGAAGGTCTTCAAGCACAGCGTATTCAAGACATGCTATTACTGCACAAATTCAGGGCTTCACCATAAAGGATGAAGAACTACCACAGCGGAACACTTAATGCACAATCAGGCTTGTGGCATATCAGTGAGTTTAAGACCTAGATTAGAAAATTCTCCTCTGATTTGTTTGGTGGGATTGCCAATCTTATACTCTTTTAGTATACTTAGATGACTGTTGTTACAACTTTACCATGCCTATGAGGGTTCTACATAACAGAGTTAGATCTATATGAGCCATACATCCAGTGACCATTGAGGATGGAGATGTAAAAGTCTTTAAAGAAACACCGTAGTATCTAGGATGTGAAGCACAAAGGTCCTTTTCCCATGACCCTTTCTTCATCATCGTCAAAAGTTGCTTCTTTACACTGCTGAGATTCCAGCACCAGGACATTCACTTCATTCTCTGATTTTGAGAATTCCACCTCATCCACCTTCTTCCTGTAAGCCAGTGAAGGAAGGCCTCCTGGAAAGCACGGGAGAAAACCGTTCCCAGGTGTGGTTATAAAGCTCACCCTCAGCAGCACTGTTGCCAATACGAATGCCAGATGGGGACCCCAAGAAGAGAAGCCGCACATAACCATCTGAAGGCCCAGAGGAGGCCACCCTGTGCTGCTTTGCAAAGCACCCTGTTCTTGCTCCTGGTGGTCAGCATCTACTCTTCCGCTTCTTTAGTGGACATGGGATCCTGGAAGGTAATGACCATGAAGGGTGGACACAAACGTCGGCTCAGGAACTGCTAACATATTCTTAGCAGGGAACATTTGTTGAGTGAATTCTGGTGATGTGTGAGCCTTGTATTGGATCCTGCTTCTAACTGCAAAATGGGACAGTGTTGACACAAAGATTATTTTTTTACTTCTTCTCCCATTAAAAGAAATGGGAGGCAGGTAATCTCTACCTAGTATGGCTTTTTGATCATCACCAGAAATGTGGACATCTTCTATATTCTCTACCTTCCTTAGAAGTCCATCTTTAAATTGGAGCATTATCCATGACTCTGCACTCCAGATGGCAGAGAGAAGCGGGTGGAGAGGACCAAAGTGTGCTTCCCAATCCCCTCATTCTATTTCTACTCTTTTTGCCAGATCACTTTGGCTAGTCTCAAAGTGAAATGAGACTTAGCCTCCTTTTTGGTGCACACTGAGGTACAATCAAGGAATGAGCACTAGCTGAAAAAACTGAAGTATCCACCACATAGAGGAATGTCATGGTAGCTAGATTGAGAGCTGACCTGGACCTCCAGTGAGTATCAGTGATGTTAGCAATGATGCAGCTAACCTCTCTTCTCCTTTATAGGGGGCCTCTTTCTCTGCATTCCTCTCTTACCTTTGCCACCACAGAGCTTCTATTCCTATAACCTATAACACACAGAGAATAGTGTATACAGAGTCAACTCCATCCTCGAATATAAATTTCAATTCAAATTCCTGTCATTGCCTAGAAGTGCTGACTCTTATTTAAATTCTAGACTGAAGGAATTTGATTGCCCAATAGCTGGCTTTTGGACAAGTGTTTGGCCCTGGGCCAGACATGTGCTTGGAGAATAGGGACAGCAAGAACATGTAGAACATGGGGTGGCCTTTTTAGGTGAGGCAGATTCTTCTGGAGAGGCCGTGAGTGAGGGAAGTAATTATACATAATAGTTCATGGCAATAATTACTACAAGTTTTACAGTATTTGATCTCAAGCCTCCATATACTGAGATCCACAGTTATTCTAAGGTTGGCTGGCAGAAAGTCTACTGGAGTTGATTATGGGTTTTAAAATTTGTGAAGCTGTGAAACTTCAATTTATAGGACCCTGAGAAGTTACAGCTTCTAGAGGGAAACACGAAAATTATTTTGTATTGGGAAGAGCACCCATATTCTAAGAAGAGATAGTAGGGAAGAACCTTCAGGCTTTTAACGACAATACTATATGGTAGCTGTAAAGTCAGAAGATAGGACCCATTACCTTGAGTACCCTGAAATAGTGACATGGTTCACTTGTACAATGGCACATTGGATATTTTATATAGTATTATAGATCAGGTACTTTTAGCAGGACCAAGCCCAATAAGGAGATTATTTTTCTAAACATAAATCTAAAAAGGTCTATACCAAACTCATCACTCATTTGTTGGAAAACACTTGTAGTTTTTGAAATGTATACAGTTGAGATCATAAGCCCACGTTCAACGAGTAGGGATATACATGCTTGAGCGTCTTTTCATCTTATGCTAGATGTACAGGACTATGACATGGAACTGGAGGATTCTGATATGATCTGGTAAGTACGTGGCTGACTGTGTGATTACCAGGCAGGCCAGGGACCCTACTTCACCTTGAGAACGAGCGGGTGATGCCTATCCTGTGGGAGGTAGAGAGAATTTCTCTCCATCTCCTGGGAAGAAGAAGAAATGGGTCTCAGATTGGAAGCAAGGATGATCTCACAGCTTTTCCAGGGCTGTGGTCTTTGGAGAATGACATGGTCAAAGCATGTGACATCCATGTAGGTGAGCTGGCCTAGAAACACAGTAGTAGAAGTTCTAGAAAGATGGTCAGGGATGACCGCTACAGAAGATGTGATTTTTAAATTCCATGAATTGGTGATCTGATATCCAGTTTTAACTCTTTCCTTTTTTTACTCTGAGGCTCTCACACTTACATATATCCTTCCCTACTCCTGAGACACACACACACACACACACACACGTACACACAGACACACACACACACGTACACACAGACACACACACACACGTGTCTGTGTGTGGGTATATGCTTACTGTGTTGAGTGCTCTTTGGGGAATAATGGAGAGTCATGTATCCAGACTTAAAGCAAAATAGTAAAGAAAAACTCAGGGCAGCCTAGAGAAGCAGCTACCAAATAGCGAAAGATGACCTAAGAGAAACCCCTAGGAAGAGTGGCAAGTAATAACTACTCTGCCTCAAATATCATTAAAGGACAACTGACTGTTAAAACAAAAACAATGAAAATGCATTGCAAGGCATAATGTAGAAGTCAAGAATATGACAAGAGCATCACAAAAGCTGTGAGGCCAAAAAATGGAAGCACTTCTGTAAAGTGCTTATACTGCAGGGACATAGCACCTTTTAAAGATAGAGAGCGGTAAGGTAAAAATGTAAGCTGTAAACTCTAAAGCAACTACTAATATGACATGATGAAGACTTACAACTAATAAACCAACAAAGGAGATAAATGGAACCATAAACAAAGAGTCAATTAATTCCAAAGAAGGCAGATAAAGAAGTAGAATGGGAACACAGAGCGTCTGAGACAAATAGAAAACAGTGTACTTGTTAGATTTAAACTCAAACATACAAATAAAAACACAGGTTTATAAATGACCTAAATACCTCAATTAAAAGAAAGATGATCAGGTTATGTTTTTTAAAAAGACAAGATTCATTATTGTATGCAGCCTTATAAGAAATCCATCTAAATATAAAGACACAGTAGGTTAATAATGAAAACAGAAAAAGACCCATTGAGCTAACCCTACTCAAAAGAAAATTGGAGTGGCTACCTTTAATATCAAAGTAGATTCCAGAGCAGAAAATATTTCCAGGAACAAAAGGTATTATTTCATAATAATAAAGGGGGCATTTATCAAGAAGACACAATAATCCTAAATGTATATGTAATTAACAGCAGAGGAATAAATACCTGAAGTAAAACTTGATAGAATTTTGAGAAGAAATTACTACAAATCCATTGTAGTAATTATAGATTTCAATAATGCTCCCTGAATAATTGTCAGAACAATAGAAAGCACAAGTTTATAGAAGACTTTAACACTTCTATCAAACAACTTACTGACATTTATAGAACAGTCTATTCAATAACAGAAGAATATACACTCTAAGTACATGAGGACCATTCACCAAGACAGAACAAATTTTGTACCATGAAACAAGTCTTAACACATTTAAAATGTTCCAAGTGCTGAGTGTGGTGGTACACATCTGTAGTTCAGCTGTGTGGGAGGCTGAGACAGGAAAGGTACAAGTTTGAGGCCAACCTGGGTTACAATGGTGAAACTCTGTCTCAAAAATTTAAAAAAGATTGGAGGTGTTTGGAGACAGTTTGGAGACAGGATTCAACCATAAAAGTATATTCTAAAACCATAATTAGATTAAATTACACATCAGTAACAAAATGATATATGGAAAATCTCCAACTACTTGGAAGCTAATGCTTGTAAATAGCTTATAGCTCAAAGAAGACACGGAAGGACAAACAACACAGTTTGTCCTGAATATAAATGGAAATGCATCATATCAAAGTGTGAGATCATAGTAAAGTAGTACTTAGAAAAAAATTTATAAAGTTAAATTCCTATGTTGAAATAATAGTCTCAAATCAATGCCTTCATCTTCTATCTTAAGAAACTAGAAAAAAGAGCAAATGAAATCCAAAGCAAGAAGTATCAAGCAATATAAATAAATGATAATACACTTTGACCAATGTAGATTAATTCTAGGAATTCAAGGTTGGTTTAACATAATGAATCATCTTTCCATATAATTCATGGCATTAGTGCAAGAAGGACCTGATTAGCTAGAAAAACTCCTTTTGTTTTCCTCTTATTTCTTCTTCAGCTGTCATATGGACAAACAACTGTAACTCCACAGCTGTCTTGAACCATTAGATGACCTTGAATAGAAAGCCACATGTGAAGCACCGAAATTCCTAATGGCACAAAAAAAATCACTATACCAGCCTTGGATTACCAACCTTCAGACTTCTATGTGAAAGATAAATAGTGCCTTCTTTAAACCACTGCCATATTTTTTGAAGATTAAATTAGCATAACAAATCCTAATTGATTCAGAGATCTAACACAGAATAGCGAAGGGGGGGGGGACCAGAAAAGGGTTCACAGAGTCCGTGGTGTTCAGACTGGGGCTTGAAGAATGAATGTAATCTTATGAGACAGAAAGGGTTAGAAAGTTGGAAGACTTTCTACATGTAAGAAAAGCTGTGTGGAAAGGTGCAAGACATTAAAAACATTTGTTCAGAAAAAAGCAAGATGAGCCTAACAAGTATATTTCTGGAATATTCTGTTTGGAATTTAGGCTGGGGCTAGAACTGGGGCTAAACTGAACTAGAAAACAGGAGGATCACTTTGAAGCTCCATTACATGCAAACTAGTACCTCTGGGGGGAAGGCAGTGGCCTTTTGCAAGGCTTGCGTGAGTAAACAGACATTAGCTAGGCAGGTCGCAGGACAATGAGGGGCAGTGAGTCCTTGACTTACATAAAGGTGATCTGAGCTTGTCTTTGCCGTAATAGCTGAGCGCCTGAGATAAAAATGACCACACTGGTCCTTTGCTCTGGTGGCTGGTTCAGGCAATTCTGTCTAAGCCCCAGAACTAGTAGGGTGAGCCACCTGACAATAAAGTTTCCCAGAAAAGAAATCTCTGTAGAGGAATGAAGAAAAAAAAATTTCATCTGTATATCTGCTGATTTGGCTGTCTAACATGTTTTCATAAAATGTGAGCCACTTTTATAAGAAGTCAGACTCTATTAAATCCAACAGCACAATGCCACATACATTACAATTTTCCTAGGATAATCATAGCACAATATTGACAATGTATTATCTCCTTCTTCAAAATACACTGCTTTGGATAATAAATTTTATGACCACCTAACTCACTTGGAGTAAGCACTTCATAAAGGAAAAGTAGACCTTTGCTAGTACTTTCTCTCATTTGGAAAATAAACAAATTATTACTATTCCCTCCCCCCAAACAAGTTTTGGAATCAGAGAAAATTTGAGAGAAATATACTGTTTGATCTTAGGGTTTCATATAGAGAAGCTCAAGATGGAAGAAAAAAACCACCCACATTATTTGGGTCAAAGTTGTAATAACAAGAAAAACACAGATTTCTCAGATGAGAATAGCCTCTGTGGTCTTTGGAAGAAAAGGAAAACTTACAAGAGGAATATGTGACTGCCCTCAGTAATTTAGAACACTCACCACAGCCTCACTGGCAGGGAAACTGCACCATAAGATGACCTTGAAAAGGAAGCCACACTGCAAATGGTAAAGCAGAAAGACAGACGTCTGAATCCCTAATGGCCACTATACCAGGCTTCCCCCAATTATAACAGCCTTTCCCAATTCATTCTCATCACCAAGAAGGGAGTGCCAATCCTTTCATGAATGCCAGCAAGAACCTCAGAAGAGGAGACTTTTTCTTCTCCCTTCCCATCAATATTGGCAGAAGCCTGACATTACATAATACAATGCCATTTTTCAGCTGGGAATATTGAAACTCAGAAGTTGGCAGAAATGGCAGAATTGGAGCTTGAGTTTAAAACATTCTTTAAAAAAGAAATACACTAGAATGGTTAAAAAACCTCAGGTTTCCTAAAGAAAACCCAGGGGCTGAAAAACAGCAGGAGAAGCAGAATTTTTAGCTTAAAAATAATGGAGACTTACAGATACGAGATAAGATCTCTTCAAATTCCCGAAGGTCTGCCATATGGGGAGGAAGCCACACCTCTGCAGGTTGGACCCAGATTGCAAAGTGAGGACTGATGAAGGAGGAAGAGGTTAAGTCAACTTAAAGGGAAGGGATCCAATATGTCTTGAACATTCGCCTATGCCAGGAACTTTACATGCCTATTCTCCCAAGGTTTGGATATGGCTTGAATGTGTCCCCCAAGGCCTATGTGTTGGAAGTATGGGTCCCAGTGTGGTGGTGTTGGGAGGTGGTGGAACCTGTAAAAGGGGAGGCCTGCTGGTGGTTAACGAATGGGTTAATGCTGTCTCAGGAGAATGTAGCTCTCATAGAACTAGATTAACCCACTTTGAGAGTGGGTTATTATAAACTGAGTTCATCCCAGTTGGTCTCTGCTGCCACAGAGCTGGTTCCATTTCTGTTTTTCTACCACACTGTAATTCAATCAGGAGTACTCACCAGGATGCTGGCAGTGTTTGAATGTTCCAGCCACCAGAATCATAAGACATGTAAACCTTTCTACTTTATAAGTCACCTAGCTTCAGATATTTTGTCATAACAACACAAATGAACTAAAACATAGTCGTATTCAATTCTCATACTGACAGGAAAGGACAGCATTATGTAGATATTATCTTCTTTTAAAAAATGAAAAATCAGGAGATTCCCACCTGAGTGTAAAGGCAGAGATACTTGCATTATACTCTTATTCCTATGGATACTAATTATAAACTCTGGACAAAGTAGGAAAAAAAATAATGGCTTGACGGTAATGGAAAAGTATCAAAATCAGACATAAACAGGAGATTTGACCCTCCCTTGACGGAAGGGAATCACAATGGATGAGAGAAACTTTACCCAGATTTTGACCTGAGGATAGTCCTGGTAGGTTCTTTGAGCAGAAAGCTCAGAAAGGCAGAAAGCAGTGAAGCAGAAAGCTCAGGCATACAGAGGAGTCAGATAACAGTGTCAGACTTCCCAAAGCAGCTGGAAATCAGAGTGGAAATCCCAGAAAGGAAGAACTGTGAAAGGGTAGCTCCCAAGCCTGTATATTGGTTCCACTAAAACCCTTGGTTGACACCTAAATCTTGAATGTATGGGGTGAAATTCCAAGAAGCCTGTGGGAAAATAATAGCTCAAAGTCTGAAGAAAACCCCTGAGACAAGATTCAGTAGCTGCCCATCATGGAGACAGAGTTTGAAATTTGAATCCCATCACCTGAGAAGGCCTTAAGAAGGACCTCAGTCTTTGCACTGAAAGGCCACATCCTAAGATTAAAGAATACATTCCAGGATTTATTCACTGAAGGATAAAAAGAAAAATCAAAATAAGCCTAATCTAACCCCTAAAACCTGAAACAAAACCCCTAGAAGACCAAGGAGATCTGTTGATAATTTATCTATTGGAACAAAGCAATACTGTTCAGAGAAAGAGTACAGAATTCAGAGTTCTCAATGCATAAGAAAAATTGTTTAAATTGCAAGACATATGCAAAGACAGGAAAAAATGTAATCCAGTCAAGGGACAAATCAATCGATAAAAGCAAAGCGATAAACGTAGCAGATAATGAAATTAGCTGAAAGGAACTTCTATAAGCTGAATATATGTATCACCTTGAAATCCATATATTAAAACCTAGTCAAGAGTGTGGAAGTATGGGAAGTGGGGCTTTGGGGATGTACTTAGGTCAAGAGAATAAAGACCTCATGAATGGAATTAGTGTCCTTGTAACAGAGACTCTGGAAAGGTAGCTAACCCATCTACCATATGAGGACACAACAAGAAAGCAATTGCTGTTTATGAGGAAGCAGGCTTTCACAAAATATGTTATCTGCTCCACCTTGATCTTAGACTTCTCAGTCTCCAAAATGGTAAGAAATAAGATTTTATTATCTATAAGCTGCCTGGTTTAAGATATTTTTGCTATAATAGTCTAAATGAACCAAGATAAGGAACTTTAAATTAACTATGGTAAATATAATAAATATATAGGAAAAGATGTATTTAATGTGTAGAGATGGGAACTTTGAGAATATTAATACTGTAAAAAGAATTAAAATGAAGTTCTAGAACTGAAAAAATTAAACCTGAAATATTTTTAAAAAGCATTAGAATATGTCATTCTAGGTTGGAGAAAGAAGATGGGTTCAGTGAGCTGGAAGATAGACCAAGAGAAATCCTTCAAATAAAATCACAAGGAAGAGATGCTGAAAACAACTGGCTGAGCCTTAGTGATCTGAGAGGCCACAAAGTGGCTCTGCAAATGAATAACTGGACCTCAAGTAAGAGAGGAACAAGAGAATAGGTCAGAAAAAGGCATTTGGATTAGTGTTGGTTCCATATCATCAAAATTTAATCCTGCACAAAAATAGAACAAAATAAGAACAACCTCCACAATCCCATAGGTCCAGAAAGTTCAACATACTTCCAATAAGACAAATGCAAAGAAAATAATATATAGGAACAGCAAAGTTAAACTCCTAAAAACACAAATGAACAGAAAATAAGAAAAGCAGATAAAGATAGGTTTCATTAGAAACAATTAGGGCCAGAAGATAACAGTATGAAAGTACTAAAATAGACCACCTTGTAAACCTGTAGTTTTATGTCAATTGAAAGTATCATACAAAAATGAGGAGAAAATAAAGATATTTTCAGATAAAGAAATGGCAAGATAATATGTCAACGGATGATACAGGTGCAAAAAATCCAGGTGCTCCCTTTGGTGACACATACATTAAAATTCAGATATTATAGAGAAGATTAGCATGACCCCTGCTTGAAAATGACATACAAGTTCATAAAATATTCCACATTTTTAGGTCAGGAGGGAGTAAGATGTTATATTTGAAGTAGTGAAAGAGAACAAACAAAAACTGCCAATACAGAAAACTGTGGCTGGCAAGGCTACCCTTAAGAAATGAAGGAAAGATAAAGACTGTCCAAATAAACAAAGTTGAGGGAGTTTGTCACTGCTAAACTGTTTTACAAGAAATACCAAAGGGAGCTCTTCATAATGAAATAAAAGGAGCTAATTGATGACATAAAAACATAAAACATAAAATTCAATGATTAAAAGTGAGTGTGTACTCAAATCCAGAATACAATAATATAATTTGTAAATTGCATACATCTTTAGTATGAAAATTAAAAGGCAAACCCTTAAAATAATGACTACAATAATTTATTAAGGGACAATCAATATAACAAGGTCAAAGTAGTGACATTAAAAACAAAAAAATATTCAGGAGAATAAAAGTAGTTTTTAATGTGATCAAAATTAAGTTGCTATCAGGTCAAAATGGCCTGTTAAAACTAAAAGATGTTTTCTGTAACCTTCATGATCATCACAAATCCAAAACCCATAGTAATACACATACACGAAGAAGTAAAAACTCAAAGTATGGTACAGAAAACCATCTAATAATAAAAGAAGACAGCAAGAAAGCTACAAAAGATCTACAAAGCAAATAGAAAACAAAATGGTAATAGTAAGTCCTTACAAAGTAATAATTAATTATTTTGAATATAAATGGAGTAATTTCTCTATCCAAAGGATATAAAGTGATGGAATGAATTAAAAAATATACAAGACTTAATTGTACATTGCTGTATTAGTTAGCTTTCTGTTACTGTATCAAAATAGCTGATCTAGTCAAATTGGTAAGTGGAAAGATTTATTTTGGCTCATAGTTTCAGAAGTTTCAGTCTACGGTTGCTTGGCATTGTGGCTTTTGGGCCTGTGGTGAGACAGTATATTATGGTGGAAGTGAAGGGTAGAGGAAACATGTTTACCTGATGGTGGTAAGAAATCGTGGCAGGAGGAATGACAAGAAGGAGCAGGGGCCCCAATATCCCCTTCAAGACACACCCTCATGACCTAATGTCCTTCCATTAGGCTCCACCTCCTAAAGCTTCCACTACCTTTCAATAGTGCCAAAATCAAAACAAAGCCATTAGCAGATGGCTCTTCAGGGGACTTTCCAGAGCCCAACTCAATCAGCTACCTATAAGAGACTCAATTTGCCTATAAAGGCACAGATAGACTGAAAGTTAAACAAGGCAAAAAGATACTACATGCCAATGGAAACCAAAAGAGAGAGGGTATGGTTATTTTTCTATTAGATAAGATAGGCTATAAACCAGGCACTTTAAAAAGAGACAAAGATATTCATATAGGGGATCAATCCATCCAGAAGTTAGAACAATAAGTACTCATTAAGGCTCCAATATTGGAGCCTTAGTTATATAAAGCAATATTAAAAGATCTGAATGAGAAAATAAACTGCAACAAATAGCAGTAGCAGCCTTACCTATATTTAATGTGAAAAAGATGGTACAGACAAAATAAATGAGAAAACATTGAATCTGAACTGCACCCACAGACATGTATAGAACATTCCACCCAAAGCAGCATTTAGACTCCAAAACAAATATTAAATGAAAACACAGTAATAAAATCTTCCTACTAAAGAAAAGCCCAGAGCCTGGTGACTTCACTGCTGAATTGTGCTAAACATTTAAAAAAACTGGTATCAATCCTCCTCAGACTTGTATAGGAAAAAGAGCCGGAAATACTTCCAAAATCATGAGGCCCACATTACCTAATACAAAACCAGACAAGGATACTGGAAGAAAGGAAAATTAGTATAATTTTAAGTCAGGAATTGTGATACCTCCTGCCTTGCCTTTGTTGCTATTCTAGGTCTCTTCTGTTTCCAAGTGAATTTTAAGAATGTTTTCTCCAGATCTGTGAGATATGTTAATGGTATTTTGATTGGAATTGCATTAAATCTGTATAACAGTTTTGGGAGAATGGCCATTTTTACTATGTTGGTTCTTCCCAACCAAGAGCGAGGGATATTTTTCCATTTTCTGACATCCTCTTCCATGCCCTTTTTTAGAGTACTGTAGTTTTCAATGTACAGATCTTTTACATTCTTTGTTAGGTTGATTCCTAAGTATTTCATTTTTTTTGGATGCTATTGTGAAAGATGTTATTTCCGTAATTTCTCTCTCAGTGAGTTTGTTGTTTGTGTACAGGAATGTTATTGATTTTTGAGTGTTGACTTTATAGCAGCACAATTTGTAATAGCTAAATCTTGGAAGCAACCCAAATTCCCATCAACCATGGAATGGTTAAAAAAGATGTGATATTTTTATACAATGGAATATTATTCAGCTACAAAGAAGGATAATCTTGAAGCTTTTATAGGTAAATGGAGGCAACTTTGAGACCATACTCACACGTGAAATAAATCTCACATTTGTGAATATCATATTGTCTCTCTACTGTGTAAAAAAACCTGAAAGAGCAATAAGATCCAAAATGTACAATAGATATTATCATAATGAAAGGGAAAGAAAGTGCTCAAAAAGAAAGAACAACCGCGATAGGGGAAAGGAAAGAAGGAAGAAAGGAAAAGATTATATGTATATGGGTATACATATATGTATGTATGTATGTGTGTATATATATATACAAGATAGATAGCTATACTGTTAATATCTGTTAGTTCATCCAAAACAACAGTTTGCATTTTGTTGTTTGATTGATCATTTTTTGTACCTAAATCTTGTAACCTGAGCAACTACTTCTAAGATAACAATATGCAATATATTAATTAGTGTTAATTTCCTACTTTTTAAAAAAATTCTGTATCATTTCTATCCTCTTTTCTAGTTTTCTTTTTAAAGAAAAGGAAAATTACTGGTAACTAAATATAAAAACATTCAACAGGTATTATCAGACCAAAGTCAATAACAATGAATAGAATCATTCACCATTATCAAGTAGAATTTATTCTTGGCTTTCAAGGATGATTTAACATATGCAAATCACATTAAAAGAATGAAGGGCAAAATAGTTACCAGAAAAACATTTGACAAAATTCACCAACAGATTAGATTTAGAAGTTAGCAATTACCTTACCCTCATTGCTGAGACAAAATATCTGACACCCACGGTTAAAGAAGGAAAGGTTTATTTAGTTCACAGTTTGTAAGATTTCAGTTCATAATCAGCTGGCTCCAAAGCAGAGTGGCACATGGCACAGGGGAAACAGTTTATGGAAGCAAAAGACAACAAAAGCAACAAGAGCAAAAGGGAGAGCAAAAGCCTCTTTTTCTCCTTATATTGTATGAAGGCCACATGAACCAGGGTGGGTGTGTCACTCACATCATCTTCATGCCTTCCTCTGGCACAGGCTCAGGATGTTTACAAAGTGAGGACCGTGGTCCCCTACTGAGCCACTTAGTTAAACTTCTTAAATTGACACAATGTATCAACCACTATAGAAGGAATGCACTTTAATTCAATGAGGCCATATAACACAAACCTAGACATTCCGGCTTTTGAGTTCCTGGGGAGCTTCCGGGGCGCTGGACTGGGTCCAGCAGATTGCAGGGCCTCAGTCAACCATGCTCAGTGACCTTGTTTCAGTACAGGAGGCAGGAACCTTGCTCGAGGACTCTGGGCTCAACTGAGCTGGCCTGGGGACAGCTTGCGACCAGCACTGCTAGCTGCTGAGTTCATATCCACACCCCTAGGACAGGGGACTGTGCCCTGGGGGTTTCTCTGGCCCCAGTTCTCCACATCCTGCTTCCGCCTCTCAATTTAGGGGGCCAGGTACCTGCAGAGGAGCTGAGACTGCTCCAGTAGCTGAGGATGCAGGAGGAGATTTGCAACACACACAGAGGAAGCTTTGGAACACCACTCAAACCAAGGAAATAAAGAAAAAATGACAAAAGGAAAGACCAAAAGGCAGGCTCAAATCACCAGCCCATCCCAAGAAAGCCTGGGAGCCATGTACATAGAAGAAAATAGAAGCCATACACCTGAAATGACTGAAATGATATCAATTGAAATAAGCAAATAGGGGAAACTATGGAGAAATTCAAATTAGAAATAATTGCCCAGGTAAAAGAAGAAATGATAAAAGTAGTGAAAGAAATAGTGAACACATCTACTGAAGACACAGCTAAAAAATTAGAGGAACAAAGCAAACAGATAGAATCCCTGAATGAACACTATAAGAAACAAACAGAATGCATAAAGCAGATTAAAAGAGATATACAGGAAATCAAAAATTCTATTGAAAGCTGTAAAAACTGCCTCAATGAAAGTGAAGATAGAATTTCAGACCTTGAAGATAAGATCACAGCTAATGAACAGGAAAGGAAAGATCTTTTAAAAATAACAAAGAATCGGGAAATAACCATTCAACAGCTGCAAGATGATGCAAAGAAAAATAACATAAGATTAATAGGGATAAATGAAAAAGAAGGGGACAGCCAAAATGATATCAAGAGGATATTTACAGAAGTAATCTCTGAAAACTTCCCAAACATGAGAAGGGAAACTGACATTTGGATTAGTGAAGCATATAGAACTCCAAATAGCCATAACCAAAATAAAACTACACCCAGACACATAATAATCACCATCCCAGAAACCCACCATAAGAAAAGAATACTAAAAGCTGTTAGAGAGAAAAGACAAATCACCCATAAAGGAAAACCTATCAGAATCACAGCAGACTTCTCAACACAAACAATGACGTCAAAAAGAGCGTGGAGTGAAGTATTTCAGATCCTAAAGGAAAACCACTTCCAACCCAGACTGATGTACCCTGCAAAACTGTCCTTAAAAATGGATGGAGAAATAAGATAACTTCCATGAGAAAGAACAGCTGAAAAATTTCATGACCACAAAACCAACCCTACAAGGAATACTGAAAGATATTCTAGATACACATAGGATAAACCCACCAAGCAAGGCAGACAATTAAATAGAATGGAAAGCTAAAGATACAACAGCAGAAAGATAAAATGTCAACAATAAACCAATATATAACAGTTGTAACCATTAATGTAAATGGCCTCAACTCACCAATCAAAAGAAACAGACTGGCAGAATGGATCAAGAAACAATATCCAACCATATGCTGTCTACAAGAAACCCATCTTACCCAAAAGGAAACCCATAGACTGAAAGTCAAAGGATGGAAAACAGTACTTCATGTAACAGGAAACAAAAAAAAAGCAGGAGTAGCCATCCTGTTTGCAGACAATGTGAATTTCAAACCAAGAATGATCCAAAGAGCTAAAGAAGGTCACTACATACTAGTTAGGGGAAAACTTCAAGAGGAAGAGATAACAATCTTAAATATATATGCACCAAATTCCAGAGCACCCAGCTATACAAAGCAAATATTAACAGAAATGAAAAGTCAAATAAGCAATAACACAATTATAACAGGAAATTTTAACATGCCATTGACACAGAGGGACAGATCAACTAGACAGAAAATCAGCAAAGAAATAACAGAACTGGATCATACCTGTGAACAAATGGACTTGATAGATGAATATAGAGTTTTCCATCCAACAACATCAGAATATACATTCTTCTCAGCAGTACATGGGACATTCTCTAAAATAGACCATACACTAGCCCACAGAACATATTTAAGTAAATGCAAAATAATTGAAATTATCCCATGCATGTTATCGGATCATAGTGCCATGAAATTAGAAATTAACGGCAAAAGCAACTGCAAAAACCTCACAAACACATGGAAACTGAGTAATACACTCTTGACCAATCAGTGGGTCACAGAGGAAATTAAAGAAGAAATTAAACATTATCTACAAGCAAATGAAAATACAAACACAACTTACCGGAATTTGTGGGATGCAATGAAAGCAGTCCTAAGAGGAAAATTTATTGCATTGAGTTCCCACATCAGGAAGACAGAACGAACACAAATAAAAAACCTGATGCTACAACTCAAAGATCTAGAAAAAGAAGAGCAAGCCAAGCCCAAAGCCAAAAGAAGGGAGGAAATTATAAGGATTAGAGCAGAAATTAATGCAATAGAGACTAAGAAAACAGTACAAAGGATCAATGAATCAAAGAGTTGGTTCTTTGAAAGAATAAATAAAATTGATAAGCCCCTAGCCAACCTTATTTTAAAAAGGATAGAGAAAACTCAAATTCATGCAATAAGGAATGAAAAAGGTGAAATTACCACAGACTCTGTGGAAATACAGAAGATCATCAACACCTATTTTGAAAACCTCTACTCTCATAGGTTTGATAACACTGAAGAAATAGACAGATTCCTAGATACATATGAACTGCCAAAGCTGGATCAGGAAGATGTAAAACTGCTGAATAACCCAATTTCTATTAATGAAATTGAAAATATAATTAAGACCTTGCCAACAAAGAAGAGCCCAGGCCCAGAGGGATTCACTGCAGAATTCTACAAGAAATACAAAGAAGACTTAATGCCAACACTCCTCAAACTCTTCAATGAAATTGAAAGGGAAGCAATTCTTCCTATGTCATTCCTGGAAGCAAATATTACTCTAGTACCAAAACCTGAGAAAGACTCAACTAAAAAAGAGAACTATAGGCCAATCTCCCTAATGAACATAGATGCAAAAATTCTCAATAAAATATTAGCAAACAGGATGCAGCAAATCATCAAGAAAATTATTCACCCCGACCAAGTGGGATTCATCCCAGGAATGCAGGGATGGTTCAACATACATAAATCAATAAATGTAATCCACCATATCAATAGAGCCAAAAG